>JAUYWI010124416.1:0-10168 GCA_034780595.1 Parotoplana pacifica | reverse complement strand
CTGACAATAAAACATTTTACATCAAAATAGTCACCAGAAAATTTTATGAAAAGTCAAAAACTTTCAGCATCCTCGGTCGGTTGGTTCTGACGTCTATATTTGAAAAGTTGTTGGGGATGTAGTTTTACCCCCCCCCTAAATCTACGAAAGGTTAAATACTGTAATATCATCAAACATATACAGCCATGTGTTGTATAGGTACACAATACATATGTAAGAATTTCTTGTTTCTATGGAAGAGTTGTGACCCTAGCAACAGTTGTTATATGGGAAAATTTTTAATGGAATTCTATATGTGGGAAGATTTTATGTAATCAAATACTTATAGGTGCCCTGAACATTTAGTTTGATGACGAATTAGTACTTCTCGCCTCGAATTGGAAGTGCCAAATTTCAGTAAAGTCGGTTACAGTTTAGATTTTGAAATCGATGATGAAGAGAAACCAAAAGGGAAGAGATTGAATTATTGAAAATAGGTAGCAATTTTGTCGCCTGGAATGAATAACATCAACTTGAAAGCCAGAATTATGTTTTAGTTCCTGCTTTGGTCAATCTACATATACGACATCAAGGAAACCCTCCCGGAGCTTACTTGACCAGTGTTTGACTGTTCAGATGTATTCATCTTAAAAGTAACTGTGAGTCTGATCAAACTGCCTGATTGATCATTGATCTCCATTAGGCTTTTCCTCTATATAATATGAAACTTTTCTGATACCTAATCAACAGTCAGTTACACAGTAACTACAACCATCGAGCAATCCTAACCTTCCTATGTAATGCCATTGTCGAATGGTCCCATAACTGAAAGATGAAACTTGCCCCATAACAGTGAGAGACTAATTAAAGCCAACAATGACAATATTTTCACAACTATATTTTTCTTGGTGTTACATATCGACAGTTTGCTATAATTTTATAGTCGCAGCACAAATTTTGTCACGAAAACTTCAAACAGATTAAGTTTTACTAAAATATATTGCAGCCCGCTACATCATCTACATCAGATCCAGTCTTGAGTACGCCGCCGGAACTAGTAGGTCTCGAAAAGCTACAGATAGGATACACTATTTTTTTCTTTGTGCAACGCAATTTTAGACTTTCTCTGAGCTGTTCGTGTTCTCAAATTCCATGAACACAGATAGAAATGAGAAAAGGTCATACATATTGTAAGGTACTGTGTTTTCTAAACTACTTGACCGAGTTTGATCAAATTTGACACACTTAATAAAATTTGATTCTAAACAAATAGAGGGTCTTTTGTTAGACATAAGACATTTATTTATTTAACTAGAAAGGCTCAGACATAATCTATTTTTAACGATTCTACAAAGCGTATTAGTCAAAGTTGATGAATATCTGTTTCTTTTCGACAGTTTAGGTAGGTATTCCCACTCGCTGATTTCGTCTACAATTACACTTGAAGATATCCAACAAAACCTTTCGAAATGCACTAATACAAAAGAACATTATGAAGGCATTTGCGCCGCTGTTAAGCGATACAAGTGTCATACTAGTAAGCAGAGTAAAACTGTCTTGACTGAATTCCATTATATTATATACACCCAACACGAAGACAAATTTATTCATAGATAATGTTATGATAAATAAAATTGTATTGGCCACTATTGAATAGTTGAATTGCATGATTTTCTTATTCACTTCGTCACTTGCATCATCACGATTAGCTCGGTTAGCTCGACTTGATTTTATCTGTTGATGTAACTTCATTATGACTTGACCGTAAATGACGAAAAAGATCAAACAAGGAAATATATGGAAGTTTAACATAGTCCAAACAGAAAAAAATCTTAGCATTGTTAGTCCAGCTTCAGGTCCTTTGAACTTGTACATCATTAAACAAATGCCTTTCTCCTCATCGAATCGCCCAAAAAGAAGAAGTATTACAGCTGTAGGAAGCATTGTGATCGAAATGATTACCATGCAATAGATAAAGCGTTTAGCTTCTTTTGCTCGATATCCTATTGGTTTCACTACTGCCCAATATCGATCAACAGCCAATGCTACAAGATTGTAAATGCTGATATTGCTACAACCCCACATGAGTGCTTGACCATGCCAAACTGTGCAAAAAAATCGATCCAGCCATTTAATTTTTGTGAGCCATAGATAGTGCTCTAGAATATGTGCTAAAGATATGGTACAAATCAAAAGATCTAATGTGCATTGTACTATGAGCAATTTTAGTGTTAACATAGAATCAATTGGTTTTCTTACCAAAACAAGTAAAAGAAGTATATTGCCAATTATTCCAATAAAATTAACAGTTGTTTGAGCTATGTTGATTTGTTTTGATGACATTGTGCTATTAACTAATTCATTTGTGAAATTTTCCATTGTTGTATTCATGTTAGCTTGCTTCTTGTATTTTGAAAACAATGGTTAACTAATAGGATTTTTTGAAACTTTTATAATATTGTTTTGACATTATCGTTTTAATGAATATAATTGGCTACCATAAAATTTGTATTTTATTCCATTGTTTTACTTTCTCTTTCAGCGTTTATTACTAAATTTTAATTGCCTATTAGAAGCTTTATTAAAATAATAACTCTTATTTTAGTTATTAAAATAACCATACGTTAAAATATTGTATACATCATAGAAGAAGTTAGCTGAATCTTTTTACATGTGTTGCCTGTCAAAATTTCCCTTTGTCTTGATATTTCATAGTTTATTTGAACACAAATGTTAGAATTCTACAGTGTTTGTGAATTACCTTAGCACCCCTGGTTAACAACTATAGTGAAAGAAGAATACAGGGCAATCTAAAATATTGAGAAAAAAATATAAGAATTATTCTTGTAGTGAATAATTCTGTATTATCTTATGGATATTTATTAAATCACCTAACAAGAACATTTCAAAATTTGTAATAAAAAACCTGTACAATTCATTTTATTCTACTATCTACCTTGTAGAAAATGTGATTGATTATGTTAATTAATTCATACATTTCCAAAACCTTATAAAATGGTTTGTAAGGAATTTTTTAAATTTAAACTATCATCATAGAATATAGAATGCTGTTGTTTTTTTTATTCGGTTATTATCATTTTTGATATTATGTTTGGAATTTACGATAATTTTAGTAGAAAATTTTATTTTCAAGTTTACAAGTCATACATTAATTCTTTGACGTCACTGTGTGGTAAAAATAAAAACTAAATCTCTCCTTATAATTGTGTTACCTCAGGACCTTAATTTCAGACTTTGGATAAAACTATGACATATACCTAATATTGACGCATTGAAATGATTTTATTTCAACCATCTAAATCCTATGTCCATCTAGATATTAAATACCCAACTCATGAAAAACGAAAAGTTCTGTTTGTTAGACGAAACCTTTATATGACTTTTAATATTTTCAGTAAAACTTTTTAAATCTCAAATAAAAAAGACAGTTTGGTTTATTTAAATTAATTTTACTTGTTTTTTCAAGCAATAGTTTTTCATAATCCTATCATTTTTAATCATTTTTGATGAACCTATTTCATTTATTAAACCTGCAAACAAACAATTATGAAACTTAATAGTATAATCTAGTATGTTCAGTTTTCAGTTGTATTCCATTTAGTACTCTAATATTGCTCAAATTGTAAAAACATAACCATTAACATGCTAAAAGAAATGTATAGCCTTTGAGATGTCTCACTTTCATAGTTTCTTAAATACTAGTCTAGGGTAAATCTGCTTTTTAATATTTTATTATGGCAATTTAAACCTTGGTTGATAAATTCTATTTCATTATATGTGTTGATAATGGGGGTTGTACACCCTCCTAGAATATCTTATTTTCCGTGTATGGATTTACTGAAATGTTTTGCATATTCGAACATTTGAATATTTAAACATTTTAAGATAAACGATTGACTTCAAATTTGACTCCATTTGACAGTAAATTATTTTGGCAAAAAATATTTAAATGTCTTTAAAATCGAAACAAAACAACCTATTATATTCAAATTTAAAATTTAAAATTACGAAAACTGTAGCAATAATGTGTTAGAAAATTGGGTGCTTCACATCTATGAGGTCCGCCATACTAGGGCAGATCTATAAAAATTGATTTTTTAAGAAAAGTAAATTTATTTACATATAAATGGTTTTATTATTAGATTCTAGGTAATTTCTATGGTTTTGGAATGATTTTCTGCTATAAAATGAAATTTCATAAAAAAGAATTTTAACGTATCGACTTGGCTCAGTCCCAAAATCAGTGCACCACAATTTCAAACCTTATTTAGCACACTTAAGAAAACATTCCAATGGACTGTTCATACAGGATATTTTATAAGATAATACCTTTCAAATGTTATTAGCTTAAAAGTCACTAGCAGTTTTGAATTTCATACTTCCCATGGATGGTTTGAGCTAAAATTGGGTGCACATGTATTTTGGAAAGAGTCACTTAGACAAAAGAAATTTGAAAAAAATAATATGGGGGCCGAGCTAAGGGTCGATAACGTCATCATGTCCAAAAATTAAAGCTTGACTTCAAATTTGGTGTGTAGGTCCACTAGTAGGCACTCAGTAACACAAATCCATGTTGATGCATAAAATGTGTACAATATTATTATGTAGATGTTGTATCTTTTACTATATTTAAGCATTAAAATTCGATTTTTTTTATTAGGACAAGGTATTTATATCTGAATTAGCTGTTCCTATTTTGCGATTGGTCCACATTTATGAATTCACTAATAATGATCGTTTTAATACCAATGATCTAAATTTTGGCATAAATTTTCCTATTTTTCAAGGTCCTATCCTTGTTTAGGTAGTCTAATTATTGTTAGATATACGACTTAGAAAAACTTTACTTCCTCAGTTTTTAAAATTTGATTACACATAAAATTATTGTATTATACAAAAAAGAATCATAATAAACATATGGGTACATTTTACAAACATTACAATAAATAATGATATTACTATTGCCTGAAATATACAATTTATAGCTTGGTAGGTTTACCTAATTAATTAACTCACAACAACTTACATTTTCTAATTATAAATTTTAAAAACATCAATTGCAAAGAGGAGAAAAGACAGGAGAAAGAAACATGGTTGTGATGGAAGGTGTGTTTGTTCGTAATATAGAGATCCGAGTATACGGTGTGAGTTAATATATTTTAATAAGAACGTACACTAATATATTGCAGTGTCTCTTAACCGGGGTGCATATGCAACTTGGAGATGATAAATAAAATGTTTTTTCTTTTGGGGGTACAATCTTTAAACAAGGGGTGACTTAGTAAAATAATAAAAATAATGACTGGAATTGATGAAAGAAGTCTAGAAATAAAACAAGAGTTGAGATAGTATAATATCTATTGTTATATAACTTGTATCATTGTCTTTCAATAATGAAAATATTTGAGAAAACATTTTGAGGCCTCCAAATGAAAGTTGCCCATAAAATAATTGACAAAATTTAAAAACACAAGGATATCAGCGGGCCGCTGATATATAAATTTTCTCTTAATAATTTAATAGATTTGCATATTACAGCGCACTAATATAAGTCAGCAGAATTTTAAGTATATGTATTTAAGCCAATGGCAATTTGACTGTTAGCTCCAAAGCCTGTAGGATCGTTGAAAACGTGCCATTTTTTGTGTCTTCCACATTAAAAGCTGAAATTGTTTCTTGACTTGAAATTTATATAATTTATTCAGGCTCTGGTGGTAATCAACTGTGCCAAATTTATCAAAATCAGTAAAGTAGCTTAAGAGATACTGTATCTCAAAATCTGACTTTTTCTTATTTTGATTCTTCTTCATTACCGATATCATAGTCTCAACATTAACCGATTTTAATGAAATTTGGCACCTAGACTAATTTTGGGGCAAGAAGTAAAAAATTCATTGACTCGAACTAGCTTCAGGGCTATTATAGGTATATATCAATTTAAATATATGTATGTCCCTTGCTATCGGTCCACAGTAACAAAATAGTGGGGCGTTATATTGTGGACCTCAAACAGAGGCCATATATCTGAGTTGCAATTTAAAATTCCTGCTACGTAAATCTCACTTTCTTCTGAGTTAACAGCAACTTATTTTTTTATATGTATGATTTGTATCTCTGTGAATACAATAGATTTTTTTTATTTGAAAGTTCAGGGGGGAATGAGAAATTATTAACATTTCAAGGTTAAGAAACACTGCTTCATTGCTCGAATGAATATAACAACATGTGGAATAAATGCAAAGTTAGAAGGAAGCCATTATGAATATTATAGATTTGGGTAATGAGTTCTTGGAAATTCACAGATGGCTTGACAGAAACACCCAGTATGTAGTCGATACAAATTACTGTCTAAATATCTCAACTGAAAATTATCTAGTACAGTATTTTTTAATATATTTCATAATTATTTCATATCATTTGAAATAGGAAATTATATTATTAATTTAGGCTGTAACTCCAATACGATGGCTTCCGCGTCTAAAATTACACTTTAAAATGGGGGTGAAAATATCCATTAAAGCCTTACGAAAGGCACCAATGCAATAAAACATTATTAGTGCATTAGTGCCACTATTGAGCGAAACAAAGGTCATTTTAATATAATTTGTTAGACTATCTTGGCTGAATTTAAATAGACCAAATGTTCCGAATACAAAGGTAAAACTTTGAACTGCCATTGTTAGAATAAACAAAATTGTATTGGCTACGATTGAATAATTGAACTGAATTATTTTCCGATTTACTTCTTCACTTGAATCAACTTCTCCATCATCACGATTAACTCGGTTATCTCGGCTTGATTTTACCTGTTGGTACAACTTCACAATGACTTGACCATAGATAACGAAGAAGACCAGACAAGGAACGATATAAAAATTAATGAGAGACCAAAATGACAAAAATCTTATCATTGTTAATCCTGCTTGAGCCCCTGGAAATTTGTACATCATTAAACAGAGGCCAGTTCCATCATCAAACCGGCCATACAGAACAAGAATGATAAATGTGGGAAGAAAGGCAAGCCAAGAGATTACCATGCAATAGATAAAACGCTTAGCTTCTTTTGATCGATATCCTATTGGTGTAATTATTGCCCAATATCGATCAACAGCCAATGCCACAAGATTATAAGTGCTCATATTGCTGCAGCCCCACATGAGGGCCTGACTGTGCCAAATTGTGCAGAAAAATCGATCTAGCCATTTAACTTTTGTGAGCCATAGATGGTGCTCTAGAATATGCACCAAAGATATCAGACAAACTAGATAGTCTAGTATGCATTGGACAATAAGCAATTTTAATGTTAACATAGAATCAATTGGTTTTCTTACCAAAACAAGTAAGAGGAGAGCATTTCCAATTATTCCAATAAAATTCACTGTTGTTTGCGCTATGTTGATCTGTTTTGGAGTTGTGATTTTAACAGGTTCGACTGTAAAATTAGTTAGCGATATATTCATTATTCAGTTGGTGTTTTATGAAAAGAATTTGTTTTCGGTTATCATGCTTATAATATATGTATATAATTTACAGAAAATGTAATATATAAATACACTTTGTAATCTTTATCTCTTTTGATTGGTCTTCCTTTTTGATAGGAACGTTATCCCTAATTTGTTTACTGTTAATTCAACTAATTGTTTTCTAATAAGAGAGGATGGTTGGTATCTTTCAACCTTGATTGATTTGAAAATCGACCTTTTTAAACTTGTCTTACCTAAAATTAAATTTCTTCGGCTAATAAATGAAGTTTTTATAATTTGGAAATTTTTTGGGCATACTTGTAAAAATACATGCAGAAATAGAAACATATTTAATAACTTAAATAAATAACTGCTGAACAGGGTTTCAAAAAGATTTCTTATTATTACATTAAAAAATATACCATATATAAAACTAAAATTGTATGTCCATTAAATCCTTTTTTATATTAACAGCAACTTCAAGTTTACTTTCAATTATTCCAAAATGTTCGCAAAATGTATGTGAAATGAAAGATTAACCGAAAGTTTTTATAAGCACTTATTTTCATAAAAATTGGTTGTAAAATTAATAAGGATAGGTATATCCTTAACGGTTTACGTGGCTACAACTGCTCAAACAAAATGGCTACCGTTTATTAGGTCAATGTAATGTGATTGGTTCATTTCATTTATTAAACAAATAACAAGCAAATATTCGGATAATGTACTGATTGTTTAAATCTTTAGAACTGCTGATATTATTGTTTACTTCTTTGGCCATGTTTTCTCAAAATTATAAAATTTTAATGTATCTTTCCTAGCTATATGCGTAATTAATGTTAAAACACTGGAATGATTTATCGTCAGAATACGTTTCATCCAGTGGCGACACAAATGCTGAAGAGTAGACATTAAAATTAGGGTGTAAATCGAATTTAGTCGATAATCATGCAAAATAGCGATTCTATGGACCTCTATTTTATTTTTGTTATCCAGAGGTCGGTTTTTATTTTAGGTTGTGGTGGAGAATTATCATCGCCATCCGGTCACTTTAGCAACGTCGGAAACCAAAATGAGACTTTTGTTAGTGTTCCATGCGCTTGGGTTATCCGCGTACCAGAAGGGAGACGCATTAAGATTACAGTCCAACATTTTAATATGCCAGGTGCCTGTATCAATGTAAGTGACCCATTTTATATACTTAGATAGATAGGCAAGGACAAATTATCATTGTACTTTAATTGTTCAATCACCAAATGAAGTGTCAACTTGGACGGCGAATATTTATGTAAACAATCTTCAACTTGCAAATCAAATATTAGCATACTCCTCTTCACTAAATGAGCTGGTCTCAAACATTAATCTCTTTGGGATGCTGTGTGTGGTATATCGTTTTATTTAATAAATTTTAATAATTTCCATAATTGTTTCCTTTGTATTGTCTGAAGTGTAGGTATCCAAATTGTAATAATTAATATGCCAAACGTTGAACGATGTTTCATTTAAACAGTTGGAGAATAGTAATAAAACAATAAAATATAAAGTGCCCTATGAAAATGTTAAACGTTTTAAAGAAACAATAACTGGTAAAAACAAATATCAAAATAAAATTTTGTATTCCAAATTTTGAATTTAAAATATCATAACATGTTAACTGAATATATAAAATATAATGAAACGGAGAAATGAAGATTTTCTTGGGTATAATATATCTATCTTCATTTTCCGTTTCTTCATATATTTAAATTACTGGGTATGGCCAATACAACAAAACAATGTTGACTGAAGTTCGCATTTAAAAAGTAAACACATCAAAGTAAAATTTGTTTTATATCTCTAAAGATATCATTTTAGATTTACTATGATGTGTTTACTTTTTAAATGCCAAATTTTGTTAACATGTTAATGATTTTTTGAATTTTTAAATATCTATGATTTATTTTCAAATTCTGCTAAATTTAACTAATTGCTAAATCTATAGTCTATTATTCTATTTTTTGTAGTACTAAAGAAAAAAGAATTCATTTAAATTTCAGCTAAGTTTCAAAAGTTAAAACTTATTAAATAAACCAAGGAATATTATCAAATAAAACACTCATTAGCAGACGGAGCAAATACAGGTTCTTTAGTAGATTGTTTGATACTTGTCAGATACTTGCACTGCTAAAAGATTATGTTGTTTGAAGTGTTTATTGTTTAATGAATAGTTGGATGGTAAAACGTGATCCGGTTTTCATTTCACGAAATAATCAAGTCATTTATGAATGCAATTGTATTATTAGATGAAGAATATTTTAAAATTTTAGAGTTAACAAAGTCAAAACTGTTTATGGTATTATTCTTCATCTAATGAAATTGCGAAATACACTAACTCAAAGTAAACAGAATAATAGAATCAAAATATTACATACACAAAAGATTACAATGATCAATTAAGATTCATATAAAAATGAGACAATGAACACCAAGCAAAGTTAACCCTCATATAATACATTATGTAGTTTAGTTTGTTACAAAGTATTTAATATTGTAACAAACTAAACTAAAATTATTAACAGTGCAAGATCATGCAAAATTGAGATTATCTCTCCTAGTTCATAGACAAGCATATGTATATACATAAATATGTACACAAATAAGTGTCCAACTAGCCCCGGTTTACCCTAACTAATGGATATATTATTTCCATTAGTTAGGGTAAACCG
>JAUYWI010124415.1:0-20924 GCA_034780595.1 Parotoplana pacifica | reverse complement strand
CCAAGAACACTACCTTGTGGTACACCAAATGTTATGGGTTGTATTTCAGAATTGACATCATTTACTTGAGTAAAAAATTTTCTATTAGTAAGATAACTTTTTATTAATTCAAAGTAAGGTCCATTTATACCATAATATTGCAACTTTTTAGTTAGAATATCTAAATCAATACTATCAAATGCTTTTTTGAGGTCCAGAAATATACCTACTACTTTCTTTTTCATGTTTATTTCATTGATTATATGATCATGCATTTCAATGAGTGCTTGTGTAGTATTATGATATTTTCTAAATCCATACTGGTGTGTGTAGAAAATGTTTTTTTTTCTAGAAATGATTGAAGATCATGCTTTATTTTAGTTTCAAATATTTTATTAAATGAAGACAGCAGAGATATAGGTCTATAGTTACTTAACTCATATTTATTACTACTTTTATATACTGGTATTACTTTAGATACTTTTAGTATATCTGGATACTTTTTTTCCTTAATTGCTAGATTTATTAGTTTAACTAGTGGTCCCACAATTTCATCTTTTATATTTTTAAGTAATTTCTGTGATATTTGATCAGGCCCACAAGATGTTTTTGGCTTTAGTTCGTCTATTATTTTATTTATCTGATCACTATTTGTTGTGGTTAGTAATATATCTTTGTTTAGTTTGGTTGGCATGTAATCCATAAAGCTGGATTCTTTGCACTTAGGAATTTTGCTGTCTAGTTGCTGCCCTATAGATGAAAAAAATGAATTAAAGCAATTTGAAATAGATGCCTTATCTGTGATGAATTTTTCCTCAATAGATATTTTCTCTATTGAACCATTTTCTTGTTTATTACAAAGTTTTTTTATTTGTTGCCACAGAATTTTGTTAGTTTTATCTGCATTAAATATTTTTTTCTCATAGTTTTCTTTTGCCTTTTTTATCAAATTGTTGTAGATGTTTTTGTAACCTTTGTATCTACTCTCATTTTGGGTAGTTTTATGTTTCAACCATTTCTTATATAATATATTTTTTGTTTTATGACTTTTTTCCAATGCTTTTGTAAACCAAGGTTTGTTTTTATATTGCTTCCTACTAATTGTAATAGTTGGAAAGCATAGCCCATAAGCTTTTTTAACTTTATTAATGAAATTGCTCCATAATGTATTGCAATCATCTTTATTGTTGTCATAAATTGACATCATACTTTCTTTTATCATTGTTTTAAATTTATTGGATTTTTTTTCATTTATTAAAGTTACTTCAGGTCTGTATTCCTTTATTGGGGTACTTCCATGTTTAATTTTTATGAAGGTCCCTAAATGGTCACTTATATTTTCAATTAAAATACCCCTATAAATGTAAACTTTGTAATCAGATGAGATATATAGATGGTCTATTGCTGTTTGAGAAGTTGATGTTATTCTTGTAGGAGCATTAATAAGCTGATAGATTTTTTTAGTATTTAGGTAGTTGAAATATCTTTTTATATTGATGTCATTGTTGTATTTTAAAAAATCAATGTTGAAGTCTCCAGCAAGAATTATTTTATTTTGTCTGTTTAAATTATTTAGGTAGCTCTTCAGTTTGTTATTGAATTCTTTTATTTTTAAATGTGGATGCCTATAAATGGCTAGAATTTCAAGTTTGAGCTCAGATATTAGTAACCTTAGACAATCTATCCCTATATCAGTTAGATTAGTAATCTGTGGGGTTTTGGTACATAGGAATTTTTTAATGAATATGACAATCCCACCACATTTACAGTGTAAAGGAAAAGCAGTATAATAATTATAGTTATCATTCAGATCAAGAGTATTTATATTAATTTCATTTGTTCTACATTCTGTTAATATAATTATGTCAAATTTTTGTTTTATTCTATACATTAATGCTTCTAGTTCTGTTTTATGCTTATTTAAACTATTAATATTTAGTGAGAATATTGAGATAGAGTGATTTTCAGGAAGATTATTATATTCTTCTATTGTGTAGTAATTTTTATGTTGATCCATTATATTTATATTTTGATCATTAGTTAGAATTTTATCTATGTCACTCTCAGTCTCTATATCATTTACAAGTGGATTATGGGTTGATTTTTCATGGGAGGAGAGACTTTCTACAGTACTGTTTGATGACATAGTTAGAATTTTCTCTATGTCAACACCCTGCCCCCAGGAGGGTTCAGACCCTTTTCAATGTCTAATAGACCTTGAAATGTGGCTTTCTGTCCCTCCACAGAGCCAGGGAGCTTGTAGAAAATCTCTCCTTTATAATCCCATATTTTTGTAATACAGTCTTTATTCTTGGCTTTCAGCTGCATTGCCTTTTTCCTTAGCATGGTTTGTTCTTTACTTAATCTGTTTTTCACAATAGTGCCATTACACTTTTTCATGGTGGTTAGGATGTGTATTTTGTCAGAGATTTTTTTCATCTGAACAATAACAGGCCCCTTGTTCTGTCTGTAGTCATGAACTTTTGAGATGTCACTGGCAGATATGTTGGAGTTGCTGTCCAGCAGACTGTTTAGCAGATCTGCACAAGACTGGGGAGTGGCTGTTTCATTAGTCATGTCATTTTTTAAGATAACCAGGTCTTTTTTTATGTTGTCATCTTCTGGTTGCATTATTGTTGAGATTTTTGTGTTTATGGCTGAAACTTGGAGTTTCATTTGCTCTATTTCAGAGTCTTTGTGTTGTATTTTTTGTGTTAAGTGCTGAATGAGTGCTTTGATTTCTTTAATGTCATTTGAGGAGTTATTAAATTGTGTGTTAGGCTGTTGGTTTATGAATCTAAAGGTAATGTTGACTCTGGAGTTCTTTATTTTGCTTGGAATACCATGCAACCAGTTTTTGTTAAACTGGCCAAACATAAACAGGAGAGTTCCACTACTGAGTTGAATGTTGGTAGAATTGTTTTTGGAAGGGTGCTTGACACACAATGTTTTTGTTTCTCCTACAGAGAGTGAGATGATTGCAGGTGATTCTCCCAGTTCCTCATCATTATCTTGGTGAAAAGGGAGATTATGGCCCTTCTCATACAGGTAGGTTTAGGAGAAGAGAATTGGTTTCAGAATTAATAATAATATTGCAAATAAATCTATTTTTATATTTATATTTTGACACTATCAATTTTAGAAAAGATTTGATTGAAAAAAGATATAACTATAAGGTTTATAAAACTGCCTATTGAAAACAAAATTGATTAGTTATATGTTGATTTAAAATTTTAGCCTTGTACAGGTCAATGCTATTAAAGTATATATCAATAAATTATAATATCACTTAGGCTATGCAAGTACTATGGATTTTTTTTTATAAACATCAATTTTTAAAAGAAAGATATAGACATTTATTGAATTCCGTCTTAGGAAGTGCATCTGGAGGTTAACGGTATTTTTAATACAATAACATACCTCTTTAAGTAATAGTAGTACATTAATGTAGTATATAACTCTTCAAATCTGAAACCGAATGTTAACTAAAGAATATAAACATATAAAATCTATTAAAACAAAACAACTTTTTTGGAATAGGAGAAACTGAAATAACTTATTATTAAAATTAGAATAAAATAAATATATTTATGTTATTCACCATGATCTTGGATAATATGATATAAAATAAATGGACAAAATTTCAAAAATATAATGTTAATTAGATATTTCGCCAAAGTCTTTATCAATATATTTAATAGTGAATAAATTTAAATATCAAGTCGACAATTCAAAAAGTAATAGGTATGCAAGACATAGATCAAGAAAAAAACAAAAAGTAATTACTGAGTGTCATTAACATTAATTGGTGGGTGAAATTGTTTTATGATAGTTTTCTCAGCGGCTTTCCTTTGAAGAGAATCACTAAACTCTGATGAAAGAATTCTAAAGGAAATGCTGTCTAAAGTGATAGGGGAGTTATGAATGTTGCTAAAATGTTGCTAAGATGTTCTTTTAGTCTAGATGGAAAGTCCTATGGGTTTCACCAATGTATACAGATTTGCAAGTCTTACAAGATATATGGTAAAGGCGCACTGAAAAATCGAACATTAATGGCGCAAACACAGGATTTTGTCCTTGGTTCAGTAAACTATTGAAAGAAGACATTTTTGAACTACCAAATGATTTTTTATTATTCACATAGTTAAGTTTAAATTAAATAAAATAGATAATATAAAAAGAATAACTTTAATACATATTATTATACATAATAGAAAATGCTCAAAAGTGTTATAAAATGTTATAAGCATTAATTACCTACATAAAGTCCTTCTCAGCAGTTGCACAATATCAGCCGCTCGTGTCGTCCCTGTAGAGGTAATTGAACTTGCCACTGCAAATCTCCTCCTCCTGCAATATAGAAGCCAGGCCAATTGTTCTCTACCTCATTCTCAGAATTGTTCACTTTCAGATACACCACATCAGAGTCGCTTGACTCCACAAGATCAAACGTTTGAGGGGCTCTTGTCTACGGTTTGGTCTAAGAGCCATGAGAAGTAAAAATATTTCTTTGAAAAATATGTTAGCTTTTAATATCGAAAGGAGCAACGAATATGACAAAGTAGTACTTACTAATTGATTTTCGAATTGGTTTTTATACTTCCTCAATGTACCTAACTTACATTCTAACATACACCCACACATTGTTTGCCTATACTTATCTCTAAATACCTATATACCTTCAGATATACAGACACAGACATACCCATATCACATCACACATACATACTCTCTCACACACAAGGAAGCTAGGTGAATCATTATAATTAACAAAGTAAGTAAGTATCAATTATATTCAAGCAAATATAATTTTTTATAGTCAAAATATGAACACCCGAGGCGAAAACCCTCTAGATGCGCCTTATCAGTGTTAAAATTAAATCACTTATTTTTTTCTTATTCACAAATAATGCCCAAAGAAAGCTGTACTTTAATCAAAAGTAGCCAGAATACCAATAATTGAACTCAATTTACAACCATACATATATCGGAAATTAGTATACATAATCTTCTGTAAAATATTGATATATTAATATGTTGCTACTTAGACCTAATTTAGATAAACAAACACGTTCAATCAATTTCTTAATTAATATGATAGCACGGTTTGTAAAGAACATGCAATATTTTACAAACCATCCAACATTTATTGATTCCGTTGATAATTCTTTTATTATTATTATACTACTAACTAAATTTAAAACTTAATATCTATCGACATATATTATCTATACCTAAAATTGTATATATTGTAGATTAACTTACCGTCTAAAATCAGCAGTTTTGATTCCTTTTATAAAATTTATACAATATTAAACGGTTTAAATGTGTCTAAATTGAATTTTTTAACTAAGATTGACACGTCTCCACAAGTTATTCAATTTCTTTCATATAGAAACGGATTTTACATTTTATATCTTCATGTTTTCTGATCATTTATTTATGATTTATTATCTGTGAATGGAGAAACTGCGTAACACTTTCTATCTATATTTATTCTTGTTCTTTGACTTCGCTAGATCCATTTCAATTGATTCCATTTTCTATTAATCTGAATTGTTCTCTGGCTTGTGGCAGGTCCATGTCCATGGATTCTTTTTTTTATCTATCTACATATACTGTTCTTTTACTTATAGAAGGTGTCGATGGATTTCACATTCATGTTTTCTGCCTTCTCGCAGATTTATGTCATTGGATTCCACACTCATTCTCTCTATCTTATTCTCTGGGTGCGGTCCCGGTGGATAAGTGCACCTCTTCTGCCTAGGTGCGGTCCCGGTGGATAAGTGCACCTCTTCTGCCCTGGTGCGGTCCGTCGTGGACACAAGCCCGGATGATTATTTCCTTGACCCGGCAAAATTGATGGAATATGTGAGAAGGAATGGACGCTGCCGATGCCCTGAATAAGAAACAACAGCCCTTCCGCTTTCTGCGTACCTACTTAAATTTGGGTTTCGTTTTCAAAACAATACACACCGTTGATTACCGGCCATTTTATAATTGGACCATGAGTTGGGCATTTTCTTGTTTAATTCAATTGCCTACATATTCAAATGCCTTTTCTTTCAGCTCCCAAATTGAGCGTTCATCCAAAATATCTTCCTCATTTTCAATAAGCATTTACTGTGCTCTCCATAATTGGATGCAGTCTTGAACTTTGGTAGAAACAGCTTAGTGTGGTAGAGAACGTTTTTGAATGTATCAGCACCTTCTGCTGTACGAAAGGATAATTGGCCTTTCTAGCCAATAGGAGGTATCCCAATACTGAGCACTGGCAGTAGGAGTTATGATCTTCAAACTCTTCAAACTATTTTTCTGTGCTGCAGATTGCACAAGCACCAAACAACCCGCTTTTCATGTCACATTGTCATGCGTTTATGATGACGAACTCACATTTATATTTCCACCTACTGCCGCCTCTTCGCCCACCGTCTTCCTCAGCCAGCCAAAACACAATTGTGCTGCAGGGCTCCAGCAATCACCAGAAAACCCCTCTCTTGGAGAATCGATCACTCCCCTCATTTTGAATGAACAACTTTATTTAGCAATCTTTGATTTAAAAAGGTTTCTTTCCCAAGATCGTGAAAGCATTTGGAACTCTCATTTATGCATGGACTTGTACTAAACAAGAAGTCCTGATAAAATGCAAGTAGTAGGCTGGCTTTTGTCAAATCCTTAGCTGCAGTATTCTGTTGATCCAATACACAAAAGCGATTTTCACTTAGGAACATTATTCTCTCTGGACAATTGGTCTTTCCTTTTGAGACAGAATTGAAGAGAGCGGTTTTGTATTTAAAGCTTTTATTTGAGTTGCTTTAATGGCCAAATAATTCTCCGTTTCCTAGAAGTTGAGGAGTTCATTGTGTTGATTAATCTTATGTCATTTCTTAACGATAGTGAAAGTTGATTTTCACCCATCATAGGCAGCGTAGGCCTTAGTGTTAGCTATTTGAGTGATGCAACTTGGCGGAAAAGTGTTAGGAGTTCATATAATTTGTAGACTTTCATCTATCATTTGTGCAGTTGCTTTGTCATTATCGGATCATTTTAAAAGAACTGAAAAAGCGCGCAACAGTACTTTTAAAAATCTGCAGAGAATATTATTAATATATAGCTAGACACGTGAGGGGTATTTTAAGACTAAATTAAAACTGTCACATCTTCAGTATTATACTTTGTACTTTTGCGGGATTGACATTAAGTTATATGAAATTGATGCTATATATTTGTGGTAGAGCTGCAACCGTCTCTAGCTGCTCCAGAATTTGTCACATTAGCAGACAAAGAACAGTAGGTACTTAGGAAGACAAAGGAGTTAACGAAGGTACTTTGGAAAACAGAGACTATAACGTAGGTACTTAGGAACACAAAGAAGGTAACCTAGGTGCTTAGGAAGAAAGAGGGAACAGTAGTTACTGGCTTCTCCTTTTAACGGTTTGCACTTCATCCTGTGGTCCTGGCAGCACTGTAACATCCATCACCATCCAACCCAAGGTGCTACAGATCTAACCACTGCCGTTTCACCGACCTACTGCAAGCCTCCGACAATCACCAGACTGCTCCTCTCTTGGAGACCAATCAGCAGTTTGCAGATGCCTTTCTACAATGCCGGAGCAATGTTGGTGGACTGCAATGCTTCTACCACAAAGTCATCACTCACAGGTATGTACTACCAACGTTTGATAAAATAAATGGGCAGTGAATCGATAAATCTTCCCATTTTGAATAGAGAACTTTATTTAGCCATTAAGTATTTTTGGATGTGCCTCTAACCACTGATAGAGGTTATGGACAAAGCCATTATTTAATAATGTAAAATGTATATGGCATAGATAGTAAACTTTAATAACATATATGGCAATGATACTAAATCATGTAACTAAACTTTAATATATGGGAAAGCTTTGAGAATCGTTTATGGTATACATTTTGTAAACGTAAAAAAACTTCTGAAAACTGTATCTGCAAAATGAAATACTTTTATGTTTTAACAATAACACAAAATATTCTCTTGGTTGTCTTGATTAATTATTATATTAAATCAGCTCTCAGTTTTTGAGTTACAGCCATTTAAACTGAATTAGTGAAAATATTTTATGATTCACCCCCAACAAGGAGGGCACAGTAGTCTCTTATAATCGATTATTTTAGGGGATAATATTTCATTCAGGAAATTTAATGTAATTTCTAAAAAACGGATGCCATTAATGATCTCTGGATCAGATCCTACAGGTCCTAGACGGGTCAATTCTCGCTGCTGACTATTTAGGTGGGTCTTTAATTTCCTTTAATGTTATTAGAAAAAGGCTTGGCAAAGACAAACGTAAATTCATCACGTCTATTTGGAGGTTCTTGGAAGGTTTCTTTCAAGGATTTCGAATTCATAAAAATATTGTTAACCGATATTTTGTAGATATGTACCCAATATACGAACATATTAAATAGATTAATTGTGAATTTTTTAGAATAATTTAGCATATCGATTTGAATAAATATGATAGAGCTTGCAACTTTCTGTGACGTTCATTATCAGGTCAACAGGATACCCACATCTGGTTTTCAAATATAATTTACCTGATAATGCAGATGCCATAGATGTAATACAAGTTCAATAGCTCTACCTGTTAAATAGTTCAGCACAGAGAGATAACAACACCGAATCACAAGTGTGTGAATCCAGAGATATTATGTCGAGTCAGCATTGCCACTGGTGCCTTGATTGCTGTCATAGAACCTGGAAACGAATGCTTCATTCTGCAATCTATTTCATAAAATAAGAATCGTTGTTGTAAAAATAGTACCCTATTCTTTTGTTATAAAATGTTATATTATATCCGTACAGCTGCTATTAGCCAAAAATGTCAAAAATTGTGTTATTTGACATCAGAAAATAATTGAAATATGCATAAAAGTGTGTTAGCTAAAATCATAATATAATTGAAATACACTCAAAACTGTAGTTGCTTTTAATTAATAGAAATATGGATGAGCAAACGACGTTTCAGTTGTTCAATTTGCCATTTGACTTTAATAGAGTTGCTGATTTTTGTTGAAAGTTATATTAAGGTGTAAGAGGGCGGTTTTAGATATCCGTGTTATTTTGGTGATTTTAACCAGGATTATAGATTGTCGGTCTTAGAGAATGTTTCATAATATGAGCCATGTAACTTTTAAATATTGTACTCATTTAATTATATTTTATGTCTACCTATTTAACTGAATTATACTTTGTAACATAAATATCGAGTCAGCATTGTCACTGGTACCTCGATTGCTGTCATAGAGCAGGGGAACAACTGTTTTATTCGGCAAAATATTTCTTAAAATAGGAATCGTTGTTTTAGAAAAAAATTCTATTTTTTTCTGTCATCAAATTTGATATCATTTCCATACAATAGCTATTATTATACTTTTCCAAAAATGAACGACATATGATGTCCTGTGGATAACAGTCACTCTATCTAATAGCTATGTCCAAATTTTCAAAAGGACAAAAAGGGGTGGTGGATACCTAAATTGGTTCCAGTATGTTGTTGGCACTAAAATTGAATACCGATTTTCCAAATGATGACGAATTTAATTCTAAATTATATACAAACTATACAATGATAGTAATAGCTAGATAATTACTAATACAAACTTTTGTATGTGGCAGTTTTTATTTACAAACGAAAACATGCAGTACCAATATTATGACGTTGCAATCGATGTTGTAATTGAGATACAAACTCCTTACCAATGTCACTAATTGAACATTTAGCTAAGGTATCACGATAGACGTTGCATAATATTAGATGACTTAATATTGTGTGTTTCATTGTTCTACGTGGATAAGGATGTTTGTTATGAGATATATATTAGGCGAAGAATCGACGTAGAACAGAGAGGATTTTTAAGACCAAATGCATTGAAGATTTTAGGCGAGAAATCGAGTTAAGTTTAGATTTAAAAATAGGAGAAGTTGAAACAAATGGTTTGTTTTAATAAGATTGAAGACCACAAATTAAAAGTCTTTATCGAATTTTGAGGAAAAGAAAAATGAGCAGGTGTCGAAGATGGGGTAATTTGGAGGAACAAGTTAAATTTAGAAATCAAACTTTCTTTAAGAGAAACAAAAGAAAAATCTACAAATAGCGGACCACAGATAGAACAAGAGATAAGATAAACAATGTTAGATTATGAATAAGAAATCTAAGATTTAAGGCGGAAGACAGCAGAATCAGAATTAAAACAAATCTACAAGGGAATAAGAACATACAAAAAATAGAGAAAATAGAATTATAATTAAAGCAACCAATTGACCAAGAATTTGACAGGCTGGTAGAACCAATGTATTTGAAGACAGAGTACTTATTTGTTAGATGAGTTCTTGTGGAATAACTCCTATTGATAAGAATGGGTGTTAAGAAATTAACAGCGTGATCAAAATAGATTTAAGAAGAACTACGGTTCGCTAGCCTAAATTGAGAGAGAACAACAGAAGAAAAAGTATGTGTTGGATGATAGGAATTATGATGTAATAAACGACCAGAATAAGTCGGTTTAAAATAAAGTTTGGTATACAAATAACTAGAAAATAGAATAGCGGGGCCTTTAACAACGAATACGTCAAGAAAAGAATTGACTGAATGTTTATGTGAAATAAAAATGTAAAACAAATAGGTTAAGAAAACAAAATCTGTGAGTCATGCATGTGATAGGTGTGTTGATATTAGAATTGACTGGATTTTTATGTGAAATATGAGAGGATTTTTAAAAGTTATTTGTTTGAAACCTAATAGCAGTTTGACGACACGATTGCCAGTGTTCTATGGATATTTTGAATCATCCTCTTGATGTCAACATCATTGTGCCACATCTGCTGCAATCAGTTCCTGGGGTGTTGTAGGCAAGGCTGGTATTTAATATTGTATGTCGTAGATAATAAATAATATGTTACCTGATATATATGGGAAAGTTTTGAGAATTGTTTTTTGTATACATTTTTTAAACATGTTATAATAAACTTCTGAAGATTGTATCTGCAAAACGAAACACTTTTATGTTCAGAAAATAACACCAAATATTTTCGTGATTGTCTTTCTATTACAATTAGTTTTTGAGTTACAGCCATTTAAAATTAATCAGTGAAAATATTTACGGATTCACCCGCACAAAGAGGGCACAGTAGGTACTTAGAATCGAATTTTTGTGCATAGTAGATTTCATTCAGGAAATTTAATTTAATTTCTAATTGTGTTGTGGTATATAAAATGGGTGCCATTTATGATCTCTGGTTCAGTCTCTAGACTGGTCAATGCTCTGTGCTGACTATTTGGATGGATCTTTAATTTCCTTTAAATCATTGGAAAGAAAGCTAGCCAATCCTTCATGACTATTTGGAGGTTATTGGAAGGTTTGTTCCAAGGAGCTCGAATTGATAAAATATTGTTAACCGATATTATGTAGATAGGTACCCAATATACGAATATATTAAATAAATTAATTGTGAATTTCTTAGTATAATTTAGCATATTGATTTGAATAAATATGATAACGTTTGAAACCTTCTGTGGCGTTCATTATCAGGTTAATAGGATACCCAAATCTGGTTTTCAAATATAATTCATATGATAATGCAAATGACATAGATGTAATACCAGTTCCATAGATCTACTTGTTAAATAGTTCAGCACAGAGAGATAACAGAAACCGAATAACAAGTGTGTAAATCCAGGAATATTATGTTGAGTCAGCATTGTCAGTAGCACCTAGATCGCTGTCAATGAACCAGGAAAGTAATGGTTCATTCTGTCTGCAAACTATTTCATAAATAAGAATCGTTGTTGTAAAAAAGAGTTCTATATTATTCTGTTATAAAATGTGATATTATTCCACCTGTAATAGGCATACGATTAAACTTTCTAAATTTTTCTGTAGCTGAAAATGTAGTGGTCTATAATGGAGATTAATAGCTATGTCGTATTTTGAAAAGGTGTTTACATTTCAACAAGGCATATTAATTTTAATGGTCACCGTGGATAGTGGATCCAGGAACGTCTTAAATTAAAAATTCACAGACTCCATTTATTGTCATATTTTAAAATGTCATTTTTGTAATAAACCTAAATCCAAAACTCCCAAAGCTGTCACGCCCATTAAGAGATCTGTCAATCGCATCGACTGGAGCTAGAAAGTGTTCCAGAATCCTCAAGGGTGTAATAAGTTAATATTAACAGATCCTGCAGGATGGCCCTGTTTTCTGTCATTGAACGTTTTTGTTAATTGACAGAAACGTTTGACAAGTGGTGGAGAGTAACAGCAATGCTTGCTTCTATTGACAATGCTGCTAATTTAATTGCAACAAGTCCAATACATAAAAATCTTTTCACAAGAAAACAAGAATGTCTAGAAGATATTGAGGACGCTTTATTTCCAGCTTCAATGCTAGCTAAAATTGATCCACCAAGAAAAGAAAGGGATTATTCTGAGTTGTTTCAGTCAAGTATCGATAAGGATAAACAAAACATCAACAATTAATTGCTTGGCTTTTAGACATGTAAAAGCAAAAATATTGCAATATTGCAAAAATATTGGAAATGAAGTTCAGGACGAACAAATTGCAGGTAGGAAACACTCAGTAACAGCCAACCTTCTATGCAGAGATTATACTGAAACAATGATGAATATTCATTCACATCCCAAACCACTTGACTTGTTAGAGAAAAATTATTTGAATACTGGACTTCCAGTTGTACCAAAGAGCTTCTTCAACAAAGTTATGGTCAACACTTTTGGCTACTGAAACCTTGCCATGGAGAGAAGAATTGCATATATCGTCGTCATTTTCATGGAGAGTCGTAAATCAAATTAATCAAGTTTTGAATATAACTAAAACTGCATTTTTACATAATTAAAGAATCCTACACAATTTTTTACAATAACGATTATTTATTTTATAAAATGGTATAAAACTTTATATTCTGCATTCAGGTACAACTGTTAGATACCTATTACATAACATCTGCATAAAGGCCATCATCAAAAGTTCATATATAATTTGAAATAATTAAAGTTTATATGATAAATGTTTATTCATGTGGTAAATTTAGAAAAAAGTTTGGGCCTTTTCTGTTCTTATAATAGCATTGGGACCAACACACAAACTAATTGGGTCGTTGTATTTTGCTAAGGACAGTTTGGGAGCTTCCAACTAAGCTGGTGTGACATGACCGTTTCCAAGATTAAACCCAAGAGAGATTTGTATTTTCAACCAATCTTTTGAAATGGAGAGCATACAGATTACCTTTATCCACTGAAACATGTTCCTCCAATCAAAAAGCGAACCACCTTTAGTGTCCCGGCTTTTCAGAAAGCGTACATCTACTAACAATTTCTTCAAATCCATGAAGTCATTCCTAGTCTACGTCGTCACTATGTAGGGTTCTGGATTTTTTCTGGCGGTAAGAATGTAAGTAGCAAGTTCACTTGGAAGAATGATTTGCTGGGCATTTTTTAGATTTCTCTGGAATGTTGAATGAATACTGTCGCTCTCATTTTAGCCGTAATATGACTATAAAAAAATTAAGTTGGATTTGTTTAATGGATTGCTATTATCTGGAAAATGACTAAGCATAGCAAGAATTATTTAATGCTGTTCTACTCATGTTCTTTTCAGCAATGTGGCGTTCTTATTCGATAGACAGTTTTTCTTTGACATGAGGATGAGCCTTATAGTAAGCTGTACAAACTGGCAACTGGTCCTTTTTAGGACAAAAGATAAATATTTTCTATGGAAGACAGTTTGATACAGAGCTATACTTGCGTGTACATTGGATTTTGAGCAAGATACATATCGTGCATTTTGCTGGCGTGTAGTCGACTCATTATAGAAATGGGACTCAACCCTTGGAAACAAATCATACGGTTATTAACCGACGTGTGTTCCAAGCTATCAGTTTCTACTAGAGTTGCTTGACAAAATTTTCCTCTTTGGTCAGATGAAAAAGGTATATTTTGGTTAAACCTGTTAAAAACAACACCTTTTGAGATCATAAATGTGTCCCGGAATAATCTACGAGAGCCGTTAGCACTTAATAGTTCGAGATTTTCTTGATGTGTCACTTCCTGATGCTGGGACTGATGCTCTATCAGCCTCTCTCTCGGGTGAAATTTGTCAACTCTGGTAGAAACTGGTAACCTGAAACACACGTCGGCTAGTAGCCATATTGATTTGTTTCCAAGGTTTCAGTCCCATTTCTGTCGACAGTCGACTACATGCTAGCATTTGAATTCTGAGCTAAGTCTAGCAAAATGTACGATATGTATCTTGCTCAAAATCCAATGTACACGCAAGTATTGCTCTGTATCAAACTGTATTCCATAGTAAAAATTTATCTTTTGTCCCAAAAATAATTTGCCCCATATTTCGGGCTCTATACTATTGGCCCCATATTTCGGGCTCTATACTATTGGACCCATATTTCGGGCTCTATACTATTGGCCACATATTTCGGGCTCCATATTATTGGCCCCATATTTCGGGCTCTATACTATTGGCCCCATATTTTCGACTCTAATCTGTTGGCCCCATATTTCAGGCTCTATACTATTGGCCCCATATTTGCGGCTCTATACTACTGGCCCCATATTTGCGGCTCTATACTATTGGCCCCATATTTGCGGCTCTATACTACTGGCCCCATATTTGCGGCTCTATACTTTTGGCCCCACATTTGCGGCACTATACTAGTGGCGCTATATCTACAGGTCTAGAAAAGTGCACCATATCTCGGGCCCTCGACTAGTGATACCATATCCTCCCATAGAACAGGTGCACCATATCTTTAGCCCAATTCTAGTGGCACTATATCACCCGCAACAGAATAGTGGCAGCGATATTTACGGCCCTACACTAATGATTCTATATCTGCCTCTCTATACCATTAGTCCGATGTTTCCGGCCTACATTGAGTTGCCCGATATTTCAGCAACAATATAAGAAACATTTTAATATTTCATTCAATGTATCTAAAAACAGATTTTGTTTATAGGAAGTTGGATGTTGTCTTTCGATGTGAGCGGTATTTAAGTGGCTCTGGCCAGAAATATCGACTTGTTTTGCCAACTAGGATAAACAAGTAAGCTAGGATTATTTGAGAGATAGTACTTTAACATTGAGAAGGCCAATAGGTGATAGCTACCAATTTGCTAATTTAAAATGTTAAACCTCTTTGGAAACTGAAAGGGAAACATGTTGATGACCGATTGTCTAGGAATTGTCAGTTTTGTTCCATTATTAGCATTTCTGTTGCCCAAACCAAACTTTTGGCACTGTTCAAAAATAGAAGAACATTTTTCTTTAAAAATCCAATTATTATTTTATTAATAATACTAAATTAAGATAAAGTACAAGTATGTTCCTAGCATCCATTTCTAATTGTGTTCTCCTAACATCCACATCTAAGTTGTGTTCCTAGAATCCATCTGTAACTTGTGTGCTCCTAGCATCAACCTATAACTTGTATGTGCTCCTAGAGTTATACCCAGCTTGAGTGCCTTTATACGATTAATTTCCTGAAAATCCGATAGGAAACTTTTATTTTTGTCCAAATTATTCAAAATTGATTAATTTAGAAAAAATTAGTAAATTACTTTTTAAATTCTTTAAGTGCCATATAAGACCTTGCAAAGTAAACAAATTCTGAAACCAACAATTGCGTGCATGTGATATCCACAGAGATCGCTACGTCACTGAATTGAAAGTGTTGGATTATTCTGTTTGCATGATTTGTCAAGTGCGAATCGAAAGCCAATGACATCGAATTATGAAGCGTCCTTCGAAGTCAATGCTACCTGATTTATATAAATTATTCATCTTCACTAATTATACGCAACTGATTGTGTTTAATTATTGGAGTTGACACAATTATTCCTTGCAAGTTTGGACAATGTAAGTCTATCTATTTAAATTGAATATTTTCATGTTTCTTTATTGCTCAGTAACTAAGGTTTTATGTTGCCAAAAATACAATAGATCACAATTATGTAAAATACTTTGTAATGATTCTGATGGTTATCTCCGGATGAAGCTGCTAACTTTCTTTTCTTTGACAAAAGTGGGATGTATTTGTATTATGCAACATTCGATCTACAGCCAAATATAAGGCAAATTTAAACACTCTTTCTCAGAAACATTGGCTTTCTAGGAACCCTCAACTTTATAAAATCTGAGCGCTATGTTTGATGTATTTCGGGCCTCTAAGCTGGACCGAGTCCCAAACTTCATTAAAATCAAAGGGGCAACAAGTTTCATGTTGGTGATGACAAAGGTTGAAACTAACAAATAAAATGTCTTTCACAAATACTTAACGATTTTGTGGCCAATATTATCGTCATTGAAGGATGAACAAAATGGCTCCATTTTCAAAGCATCATGCAGTAGACTAAAATGTTCAGATTTGGAAGTGTCGATGAATGAAAGGTCATTGGCTTAGCTAAACGTAATCTATTGTTTACATTTCCTCCATATTTCGTTCTAATTGGGTTTTGTAATATACGTTTTCTTTTTAATTTTCGCACAATGATTGCTAACTACCTACCAATGAAATAAACCCAGGGACGAATACGAAAATGATCCTCCGCCATTTGAGAACGAAGACATCTACGAAATGTTGCACTTTGGAGATACGGTGACAGATAGAGCGACTGAAGGAGCTCTCTGCAGATCCAGTGGAGAAGGTAAAATATAAAAACAAAATGTTTTTTGACATATTTAAATTATTTTTTATTTTCATTTTTATTTTCATCATATTTTTATTTTCACTTTCCGAACACAACATAATTTGTATTCTATAAATTGATTTAAACAGGTGTCATGAGTACACATCCAAAGGGAAATAGATATCGAATTATTAAAGGCATTTGTGAACAAAGTAAGTCCATCACTTTAAAATGCGTCTAACAACCTCTCAAATATTGCTAAATCTCCTTATGTCAATCTAAGTCATAAAACTGTATTCTTTTCTGAATATTTTGACTGTCACGTTCCTTTTCATATCACTGCGTATTTCAAATCAGATTCTACATATTTATGTATTACACCCATTTCTAATCGCATACCGTACTATGTATATCAGAACTTTTCTATCTCACAGTCATTTCTATATTGCATTCCTCCTAAATTAGATTCCCTATTTTTCAGGTTTTTTCCTTCGATTGTCTGTCATCGCCAATCTCCTTTTCTTAATTTCGATTGTTGGAATTGTGGCGGCACTGATGCTCACTAAAGGTAAGATTTAAAGAATTTTATATGAAAGCAATGGAAATTAATAGTTTACCTGATTCTTGGTTATTAAATCAATCTTCCACTTAGAAATTATTGTTAGGATTCACAAAGAATAGATAACAAAGCGTATAGTTACGAATCTATAACTACAACACAAATATTATTTTATGAAGAGTCAACTAAAGTTTTATTTTGCGTAACTGAAGTTTTTGTTGTTTGACAAACATTAGGAAAGTCTCTATTGATAAAACATTTCAATGTGAATAATATCTTAGATCTAATGACAATTATCCTCCCAACACGATGATAAATTCTAGAATGTTTTAAAAACCAGAATTATCTGAAATTATGCATAAATATAAAAAAATAGAAAAATTGTTGCCATACCTCCCGCCCTAAAATAGTGGTCCTATATTTCCATATCGGCATTTTGGTGCTCCTAACAACAGTTGTAAAAGTGTATAATTGATTAAATGTAAATTGTTATATGAAAATTGTGGTATCATTTAGTGAATTATCCACAAAACCATTTATAAAAATTCCTTGTTGCTTATAATGTTGGCATTTATAGTAATAGTTCCCAAGAAAAAGCACACAATTTAAAATTTATTTTATAATACCTATGGATTTTTTATGTCACTAGCAACAGTTGATATAAATGAAAATTAAGGTTTCATGTGCTCAAATAAGATAAATCCATTGTTATATCGAATATATTTCTCAAAAAGTTCTTACTGGTCATTATACAAGTTAAGGTTAATTAAATATCTCTACTTAAGATAGTTCTAGTAAAAACTATTTGTTACTCTGCCATATTGGTTCTGCCCTATCACAGACTTTCCAAGTTTGTTCTAATTTTCTGAGATTCTTTGTTTATTTAAATTAATTCAATGTTCATTTCTATCATTGTAGCTAAAAACAATTTTATTGAAGACACCAACGTTGACTTACAGTTACATATTGACAAACTCAATGAAACAAATAGCGAATTGAACGGTGAGATATTTTATCTCTATCTATTCAATATTTACTGATAATTTGCTTCTTATATGAATTTCCTATACCTCTCCCGTAGATGATAGGTTTATAATAGTAGTCCCATATTTTGTATTTAATCAATCGTCCACTTATTAACCGTTGTTAGAATTCATGAAAGATGACATAGCAAAACGTATCGCTAATAATTCACAACCAGAACACAATTATTATTCTATGGAGAGTCAACTAAAGTCTTATTTTGCGTAACTGAATTAATTTTATTTGAGTTGCTCTTGCCATAGAAATTCTGTTGCTAAATGTAAAACACAATTTGGTTTGACATACATTAGGAAAGTATCTAATGATTAATTTCTTGGATCCATAAATTGATCTTTGCTTTTTAGCATTTACTATTTTATGATATCAATAACTAAAATCTCTTAGAGCACTTTGGTTGAGGGTACTGCATATCGATATTCGATTATTTTCTGAATGTTAAATCGAAATGTAGTAGAGGCCTTGCTAAGCTGCTAACGAAACAGAACTCCACAGTTTTAAATTTGATAACAGCCACTTCAAGATGTCTAAATACAGGATCCATGAAGATTGCCAAAAACATTTTTTTATTTCAACACAAAATTTATCATTTGTAAACTTAAATACTTAAAAAAAACTCAATTCGGGTGAGACACTCTGTTTACCAGCTTTGAACAGATAATTTAGCTACTGAAATTCAAAGCAATATGTTCATTGAGTGTCAACCATCCCATACTAGTTTTGCAAACAAGTAGTGGGAGCCGAGTATTTGGACTTTGTTATGGTCTCAGCAGCTAGGCATAGCCAAAATTGTTGGTGCACAGCAATTTAATCGAAGGCCAGCACTTACTAGAAATACCAACTTCAGTTATCATATCCTTCGCCATTGTAATCTGAAACAATCAAAACAAAATGCTTTTGTCCTACAATGTTCACAAGCAACTGCCACGATGATTGAAAGCCGTATCTCACAATCAGCAGAACAACTTATCTAACCAATATAAGGGTCCAAATACAAAATACATTTTCTAGAAGTTGGTAATGTTTAATATCTAATTAGGTGTCAATAACATTCACATTTTTAAACACTTATTTTTATTTTGACCCTGATATTGGTTAGAGTAGTTGTTTTGTTAACTTTGAGATTGGACTTTTAGTTGTAGCACAACTGCGTACTGCACCTTGTGACCAGCAAATGGGTCAGATATGTGATACTAAGCGGCAATAGCCATCATTAAGTATCTCTAAAAATACGTTGGTGCTATATGATGCTGGCGTTCCTAGCAACAGTTCCGAGGAAAAAAGTATCCCCCTCACTAGGCTATTGGTCTCATATCGTAGGCCCTAGAATATTGGTCCCATATCTCCCGCCCAGAATATTGGTCTCATATTGTGGGCCCTAGAATATTGGTCCCATATCTCCCGCCCTAGAATTTGGTCCCATATCTCCCGCCCTAGAATATTGGTTCCATATCTCCCGCCCTAGAATATTGGTCCCTATCTCCGGCCCTAGCATATTGATCCCTTATCTCCCGCCCTAGAATAATGATCCCATATCTCCCGCCCTAGAATATTGGACCCATATATGTCGGCCTAAAATGGTGGTCCCATATCTCCAGCCCTAGATTGTTGGTGCCTTAACTCCCGCCCTAGAATCGTGGTACCATTCTTCCCTGCACTAGAACCTAGAATAGTTGTCCCATATCTGCCGCATAGAATCGTGGTCCAATATCTCCAGGCCTAGATTCCTGGTCCCAAAATCTCCTTGTCCTAGAATAGTGGTCCAATATCACCGAACCTAGAATAGTGGTTCTATATCACCCGTCCTAAAGTAGTGGTCTTATATCTATGGCCCAAGACTAATTGACTCATAAATCCCGCCGTAGAATAGTGCGCTCATATCAATGTTCATTTCTATCAAATGTAGCTAAAAATAATTTGATTGAAGAAACAAACGTTGAATTGAACGGTAAGATATTTTATTTCTATCTATTCAAAATTTACTCATAATTTGCTTCTTATATGAGTTTCCTATATTTCTGCTAAAACTGTTTGGTTTATAATAAATAGATGCTTTTAAAATTTGGTTGATAATTGGGGTCCCATATTGTTTATTTAATCAATCTTCCACTTAGTAACCGTTGTTAGTATTCACTAAGATGACTGACAAAACGTATAGCTACGAAATTATAACCACAACACAAATATCATTCTATTAAGTGTCAACTAAAATCTTGTTTCCGTAACTTAATTTTTGTTGAGATGCACTTGCCATAGAAATTCTGTTGCTAAATGTAAAACACAATTTCGTTTGTCATGCATTAGGAAAGGCTCTAATGATAAAATGTTTCAATGTAAATAATATCTTGGATCCATAAATGGATGTTTGTTTATTAGCATTTACCAAGTGTTTTATATGCAATATTATTGTCCCTAGCAACAGTTCATATAAATGAAAATAAAGGTTTCATAGATAAATCCATTGTTATATCGAATGTATTTCTAAAAAAGTTCTTACTGGTCATTATACAAGTTAAGGTTAATTAAATATCTTTAAATAAGATAGTTCTAGTAAAAACTATTTGTTGCTCTGCCATATTGGTTCTGCCCTATCACAGACTTTCCAAGTTTGTTCTAATTTTCTGAGATTCTTTGTTTATTTAAA
>JAUYWI010124404.1:0-10168 GCA_034780595.1 Parotoplana pacifica | reverse complement strand
CATTATAGAGCAAAGCCTGCTCTTCAGCAACATGACCCGTAATACTGCGGTAGCCCTACATCAGGTCCGTGTTGGCAAGCTGATGACAACTAGGGCCTTCCTCCACAGCATCGGAAAGACCGACAACCCACACTGCAGCAATTGCCACACTGAAGAAACCCTGGAACATATCCTGTTCTACTGCCCTATCTATGATAGAGACAGTCTGAACACTCTTGGTAGACCACCCTACAACTACAGCATTAAGGATACACCCGAAGCAGTGATCGATTTCCTGGTGCGTATCGGCCGTCTTACCCGCGACGATTAAGCGCTAAAAACGAGAGGTAGTGAACTTAAGATCTCTAGAAATCTGAAATTGTATTCTAGCTCCTAGGCTTGCTGCTTTTTAAAAAGGAAGAGCTTCGGTTCGGCAATTGTGCTAGATTCTATGGGATGATTTGCAGGCCAGCCTTTTGTCATGGTTAATTTATTTTTGCAATTGTCTAATTTAACTGTAGCCCAAATGATAGCCCAGGATGGCTTTTTTGGCCTTGTTGGGCCTCATCAGCCAGGCATAAACACAGCCTGAGCAATATAAATGTTCGTATATTTCACACCATAGCATAAAAGTAAAACAATTTGTGCATAAAAAGAGAAAAAGAACAAGATTAAAAGGCACTCATGTTATCAAAGCAGGTTCTCGCCAATGAATGTGTTTAAGAGTAAGCCTACAAAAAAAGAAAAACTAAGTCCAATCGACCACCGTTGATGAGAGATGTTGATTTCTGAATTAGGTTTAGAAAAGGGCTTCGTTGTGCCATTGAACAAATAGAGAGAATGTGTTTGTTTATGAATTGATTATTTTGAACACAATGTAGTCATCAATGGATTCTCGTTTCATAATACAAATTTCAGCCGCATCAATGCACAAATATCTACATATTGTATAGAAATTGCACTTACAACATTTTTTGAAAATAAAATATCTCTCTTTGATTGACCAGCATATGCCATTATGATACCGGTTTGACCAATCTGGGCCGCATCAGTCGTAGGTAGGCTCAAACCCGGACATCTGGTTTCTTACCCACTGTGCTGTCCTATTCTTTTTAAATTGTTCTATACTACTGCTATTGGCTGAGCAAGCAGTAAAGTCTCTAAGTGCAGTTGTACTGTCTACTAACTTAGCGCTTCCATTCACCAGCAGCCGGGATAGCTCAGTGGGTCGAAACCAGTCTCCAAATGGCTTCTGCTGGTGAATCAGAATTAATTTTTATAACGTCAGATGTGGAAGATCAATTCATTTCTACATTAACTCTTCTTTACTTCTACCTAGATACAAAATGTCCGATGCTAGTTCCGTTGCTATTGGTATCGATCTGGGAACCACCTCCTGTTGTGTTGGTGTTCATCTCTACAGCAAAACTGAAATAGTTGCCAACAATAAAACAGGAAATAGGACCACTCCAAGTTATGTCGCTTTCACAGAAGAGGACTGTTTTATTGGAGAACAAGCTAAAAGCCAAGTTGCTTTTAATCCTGAGAATACTGTTTATGGTTCAATAGTTATATTTTCTTATGTGGATCCATTCTCCAAGAACCGGTAAATTATAATTGAGATAGTAGACACACACAACAGAGTCATTTAAAAACATCCATAATTTCGAAGTTAACCTACCCAGAGGTCAAAGAACCATGGTATTTTAAGTTATTTTGTGCATAAAATAACAATATAACATCCACTCTCTTCTATTAACTAACATGAGAGATATACATAGTACTTCAATTGCTCAATTAGTAGGGTGTAGTATACAATCAACTAATGGAAATTCTTATTAATTAAAGAGCAAACACAGTTTTGAATGTATTTTATGGCGTGAGCTAACACACTTTTAATGATATTTCAATTATTTTATGGCGTGAGCTAACACACTTTTAATGATATTTCAATTATTTTATGAGGTGAGCTAACACACTTTTAATGATATTTCAATTATTTTATGAGGTGAGCTGACACACTTTTAATGATATTTCAATTATTTTATGAGGTGAGCTAACACACTTTTAATGATATTTCAATTATTTTATGGCGTCAGCCAGCTCACTTTTTGCCATTTTTAGCCAATCATATTATATCACATTTTTGTGGGGTGATTTTTGAAAATAAAATAAAAAAAATATCATCATGAGGCGTTGGGGATAATGTTTCACCAACATATAATCCATACTGGTCCCTATAACCTCCACATTCCCCTTTCTGAATGAAACATATCAATTTATAAATTAATTCTTAAATAATTTTTAATTAATTTTTAAATGTCAACGATACATTAATTATAGTGTGTCCTGTTAATATTCATTTTTATTCTAAACCAAACATTTTAAACAAATTACATCAACAAATTCTACATATTAACAAGCATGTCATTGTATTACTAAATATTTACGCATGCACTTGTCCCAATTTGAATCACTCAAAACCACTACAAATTTGTCAAAATTAAGATCAATCGCGAGGTAACTTTAATGATTTCCGTGATCCACCCGTGTCCATAAAGTATGTCCATGTCAAATAAAGTATTCTCTATGGATTGATCTATGTATGAAAGAGTAAAACTCTTTATCAATGTATAGAATAAAGGTTTCATGTTATGGATTGATAAAAGTTTTAATTTAGAGTAGTAGTCAAATAGCATATAATTCGCTGATTACAGTTTAAAGAGCTTTTAGATACAGTGATGTCACTCGATGTATCGATATGCGGTTACATTTCCTTGGAGTACCGCTGCTTGAAGAAGAAGTTTATTCGATGCAACGATAATATGTTTAAAATTAAATTAAAATCATAAATCAACAATAAAATCGGTAAATTTTGTGAAAAATATTTAATACAATATTACTTGCAAGTAGCATTGAATTTTATCACAATTATGATAAAAATAGAATACAAATATACATATATATCCCAGCAATATCGAGTAATTCTTCATAACAATGAAGTAATCTATGGTATATAGAGTAAAACTTTATAGATTGTTCTACATATGCATGAGAGAATAAACTTTGATTTCTATGCAGTGAAAGAAAACCATATTTGCTTGATAAATAAATTCATTGAAATTTAAAATAATTTGAAGTTCATTAGAAAAGTGTTGGTAAATATTATAGAATTTCTATAAATTTAAATTTAGAAGTAAAATAAAGTCCCCAGACTAAAACACATGGAAGAAAATGTTGATGCAGGTTTGATAAAAAAATCACAATTAGATGTATAAAATCACAATGAATAACAGGATTCGCTATAGTTTTTAATTTCTAGCTTTATATTTTCATCTATGTACTGCTTGTATACTATATCTAGCGTTCTGTACCAGCTATATGCACCAAATTTGAAACATAAACTAATATGAAATATTTATAAATCGAGATTTGGAAAATAAAAAAAATAGAGAAAGAGAACATCAAATATTGGAAAACGTTTGCAAAGAAGTTGAAAGTTGGTTTAATGAAAACAAAGTAGGTTTAATTTAAAGATTCATGTTCCTGGTATTTATTTAGTTAAAAACCCATTTTAATGTTTAGGTGGTTCGGGTTAATTTAAGAGCGCTCATAGGATATTTAGAATCACACATGCTTGTTTCTAAAAAAGTATTAGTTGCACTATTACCAGTTTCTATTTTCAATATTTTAATTTTGTCCAGAATGCAACCAAAGAAGCCTATGACGGTAAATACAAAAAATTGGATGAGGTTTGGAAAACTGCAAAACGGAAGTTATAAAACAAATTTAGTGTCACAACTTATAACTGCCCCTGTGAATTTTAACAACATGACTGCATATATCTGAAGTAAAATAACATTTTATTGTATTCACTGAAAAATGTTGAATCTGTAATAAATCATCTATAACTTGGGCATCATAGACTAACAAAATACCTTAAAATGTTTAATTTTGGACAAGATTATTCGCAATGTTTTAGAAAATTATTTAATTTAAATAGTTATACGAGTAAACGTATATTTTTGTGTATCTGCCTATTTAATGATAATAATATTATGTGATTATTCTCATTAAATTTCTATCCTCTTGAATTCCCAAGTTAAAACAGATTTTTACAATAGCTAAAATATCTTTATTTGGGTTGACGCATTTTAATTAAACATTTTAGACCTCCATCAGTTAATAAATTGGTTTGTGTTTGTGCCATTTTTGCAAGAAGTATGATCTATAAAATCTTTTCTTTGAAAAATGAATTAGATGAAATCCTGTGTTTGTAATAGATGCTATTGACAGAAGTGCTGCTAACCGAAACTTTTGTCTAATCAATCATCCTTGGTTAAAAATTTGTTTTGCAGTAAAACATCTAAAATCGTCTAATGTCATTAAATTAGGCTGTACATATTACAAAAGATGATCATCTTTATCCCTTTTTAATTTTACAGCAGTTTTTCTCAAAACGCTTGTCCGTGCAAAATGTTTCATTGCAGTGAACAAACCACAAATATGTTAATCACACACGATATACTCATTTTGAGTTATTTATTGGCCTTAATCATTGACAATTTCACAATGTCAAGCATTCTGTGTGGACAATTGCTTTCAATTAAAGTTTTTAATTGGATCAGCTCTACCAAACTATTGGCAAATAGATTAAAGACTTTGGAAAACCATTAACGTCTCCGGAGTAGGGGCATTGTCGCAGTTGACCTACACATGTTTTTGACCTTCAATATCATGCTAAAAGTGCAGGTTTCAGATGAAATGGGGTCCCCTTGCTTGTTGAAGATTCACAAGAAATGAAATTTAACTATAGATATAATATTTCATACACATCAGAAATATATTTATAAATAAAAATGAAATTCAGTTTTCTGTTCATCATAGAAAAAATTTAAAGTCGTATCAATAAATATTTTGTTCTATCTCATCAGATGAGTTCTCGGAAAGTGAATTAAAATATGTAGTTACAGTTAAAATATGTATTGAAATATTGATCTGTTATACACATTTCTGGTTAAAAAGAATTGGTAAACGGACCAATTAAAGGAATATTTTGTATATAAAAGAAACCGAGAAGGATTCAGAAAGTAGATGCTATAGAAGATTTCGAAGTTGCAGTTAATATATGGAATGATTTGTAAAACAGCGCTAGGAATGGGGATTTGGAGATGAATGCAATTGGTAACATTGAAAGACATGAGGACAGATCAACAATTGCTCCAACTAATCATAGAAAAACGCAGCTTGTTGGAAACAATAATCAGAAGAAAAAAGAATTGTATTGGATATATGTACGTGCAGATGCATGGTCAAAGCAAATATGAATGGTCGATTTCTATGGAAATGTGGAAATGGTAAACCAAGAAAGGGATATTAGAAGAATTCAAACCAAAACACCTATTGAGAATTGAAGGACCGCTCAGCAAACCGAGAAGTATGGAGAAAGTAGACACTATAGATAGTTTGCTTAAAGAAATTGTTTGATTAATGTTCAACGTGACTTTGGTAGCAAACCACTTCGTCTAGTAAATTAAAATAAACAATTAAACAGATTTATTTGAATTTCAATTTTCCTGTACAGTGTCTGATTAAAATGTTCCTACAGGAGATTATCGTTAAATCTAAGAAACCTATTTTTGTTTTCAATGTTTTACCTGCTGAATTTGGTTTGTTGCAATGCTTAGATATACAAAAATAATGGAGACAATTTTAATTGAATGTTTGAATTGGATCTATATACTACAGAGACGATTAAAAATTTACAATGGAAAAGAGAAACTATTTATAAAATGCAAGTAAAAAAATTATCATCACAGCTTTAAATAAAAATATTAGTAAAAAATGTGATACTAAAGAAATTTGATGCTGTGTCATAAAAAATGGCGTTTTAGATATTATGGTATACTAACATTTTATATTGCTCAGGCTGTGATTATGCCTAGCTCATGAGGCCCAACAAGTCCGAAACAGCTATCCTGGGCTATCATTTGAGATTAATATATATACATAAGTAGTATATTTTATCAAAGTATTCTCTTAACAGAGAACATTCAAATAAGAAATATACAAAAATAAAATTCTAGAGTCACTTTTTTGTACTATCAAAATTTAATGCTGTTTTAGTTAAAATTGTTGATTACTTACTTTAGTGTTGATGTACATCTATGCAAGGCCATCCAGTATACGAAGCACAAAATGTTGGGGCTGCTGATGTTGAAATGCTGTCCAAAACATTCACGAAATCTAATAGTTCATTTAAAAACTTTTTTCTAAAGCTTTGGTGAATTATTTAAACAACAAATATTGACCTAAGTAATATCTATGGCCGCCCAACGATAGGAGAAAAAGAAATCGATCTATGTCCTTGTTGACAACCTGGATCACCCTACCAACCGCCCTTGCAACCACCCTAGCAACCGCCCTAGTAACCATCCCACACTCTGCTTCAATATCTAATATTTGATCCGATGTTTCATCGGATAAATTTTATTTTTCGGACAGGATGTTGTCGGTCATCAAACCCTTAATTTTGGTCCCGTTTTTTCAAAATCAAATGTCGATCGATTTTTAACTGTGTCATGTAATGTATACCAAGTTTCAAGTGCATTCAGGAAATTCGAAGGTGATACTATGTCCCTGGGAAAGTTATACAAATTCTATCAAATTACTTATTGAAGCATCAATTGAAGCACAAATTGCAAACTGAAAGTGAGTTCTAATGTGACTTATTGAAGAAATATAATAGCCGGTTTATAAAGAAATGAGAAAGGACTATAATATTGAGTAGAAATTTAATTTGTGATAGTTTAGAAATAATATAGTAAATGTTTTAGTTGCTAATTACTATTATTGAAAATGTGAGACATATTGAACCTTAATTTTGAATTCGAATTCAACCACAACTTATTGAAAGAAGTCAAACTCAGACCACCAAATTCAACACCTACATGACCAAAGATTTGCTGGCTAGGCATAATCACAGCCTGAGCACTATAAAATGTTCGTATATTGTCTTTCGGTTTTATGAATAGAATTAAACTCATACATTTTTAATGTAAGTAATTTGATAAATAAAAATGAAAATTAATATCAAATTTGGATTGACAATCAACATTCAATAGTGGAACGAATATATTGCATAGAAATACAATAAACTTTGCATCATATTTTTAGTACTATGTAGATGGTAGAAGCCGACAAGTGATGACATATTGTTTTTTTTCACTCGGCCTATTTATCTCTTACCTAGGCCTTATTGACAACTGATTAAGCTTCTAAAAATAGACTCCTCAAGTAGCAAAGCTATTGATAAATATACTTTAAACGGCCGGAATATCATATGATGCTAAAAAAAATTTATTTTTCATAAATATTCAAAGGCTATTTATTGTTTTTTGTAAAATATTGAAATGAACATAAATTACAATTAACATTGAATATTGTTTGTTACAAAGTTTTATTTTTGCAGTTCATTGCACTTACATTAATAGTTACTTTAATTAAATCTAAATATCAAAATTATCAAAAAATAAACCTCTTAAAATGTTTGGATACAACAGAAATAATATCATGGGTATTTGTATATATTATTATAAAAAGTCAAACAATATTAGATAATAAAAAAACTTGAATATTCGGAAATAACATCTTGTAAACATTAAACTATTAGGAACGTTGAAATCATAGAAACAATTTGTGGAGATATCAGCTAATATTAAATTCCTGGAAAAACCAAATCTATTTATAGTACCTAATGTAATGCTTTAAAATATTTGCAAACTAACTTCAAATGATAATTGCATAGTTGTATGCTATTGGGAGCTTCTGCTTTAATATAAATATTATTTACTGTAAAATACTTCATATATTAATACTACAAACCTACATTAGTGTGAATATTTAACTAGCCACCGTCTAAAATTATGTTTTATGAGAAAAATGAAAATTATCCGCTCCAAATAACTTTTAATACAATTATAAAGTATAAATCACAACTTAGAGCTTCGATTCACCAGCAGCCTGGATAGCTCAGTGGGTGAGGCACTTGCCCAACACGCTGACAATCCAGATTCGAGCCTACCTACGACTGATGAGACCCAAAAAAGGTCGAAACCGGACTCGTAGTGGCTTTGCTGGTGAATAAATTTTTTTTAGTAAAGTATAATATTACAAAAAGTGTTAAAACAAACAGATTTTATATACCAATTTATAGACCAGAATTTAATTTAATATTTGTTTGGAAGTCCACCGATTGACACTTGGATGGCATAGAATGGATTAATTTCTGAAACTTCAGGACCAATGCAGAGTTCCATTCCTTATTGATTTTTGCTACTCATTCTATCAGTACAACTACTTTAATAAAGTAGGTAATCATCTACGGCTGCTGTACAATCTTGGTGCAAGTCGAAGATCATTCATTGCCAATGGAAACAAGATTCCTCACGAAATTATTTTGGTTAAAATTGATGAAAAGGATGGCACGGATTTTCACAACAGTTTTCAGATATATATTATTGACATGATTGTATATTCTAGAAAATGTTCTTATGATACATGCTCAATTTTTGAAGATTTGGAACCTCAGTTGGTTCACAAAAACTACGTTTTGACAGACTATGATATAAAAGCATACATGAATCACAGTATTGATAGTTGTACAACTTATGTGGAACCATTTCTGACATAATATTCATCCTCAGGTGCTCCAATTACATGCAGTGTAGCTTCATTTATTTTGAATGAAGCTTTAAGTAGCATTGAACCTTGAATTCCAAGTTCCGACCTTGATGGGGTGTTTGACACTTTTACACTTAAAATGTTGAAGTTTTACGGAATATTAAATGACACCTAAAAAATATCGCAAAAAAAGAATTCAGTAATTTCATCAGGATTGCATAGTGAACTTCCTTGAAATGTAGCTGATTTCATTTTTGAACAGGATATAGAAGAAGGACGCTATGTTTTAGCAGTAAGCCAGGTTGAACTTTGTGTTTATAAGCAAGTGGTAGAGAGAAAGGCAACGCTTCCTTTTCAAATGACATTGTTTTGGAAGGTAACAACAACTTTTTGTTTTCCAATGACAATGGTTTGCATTGTGAACTGGCTGTTACTTTGCCTGATTGTTTGACAATGTTGCAACAAGTCCAATACATAAAATTCTTTTCACCAGAAAACGAGACTAACCAGATATTTAGGACGCTTCAGTTCCAACTCCAAAGCTAGCTAAAATTGATCCACCAAGAAAAGAATGGGATCATTCTGACTTTTTCAGTCAAGCTGGCTAATTTTATTCTCTTCAGTACCACCATATCTTCAGAAAACAATGGATTCTTGATCACCCCAAAGTTGGAAAAATGGATAGAAATCACACCGGATTATGAATTGTCTGAAAATACGAAATTCAGATCCAGTATATGCCATACATATTATGAGAAATACGTGGATCTTAAATACAAACCACAATTAACAGAATGGACTAAGTTGAGCAATAATATAACTACTGAGTAAAAAAAATATGAGACGATATTGCAGCAATTGGTCAGGAAGGGAAAGAAAAGAAAATGCAAAAACAACACGGTATCGATTAGAATCAACAAAACATCAACAATTAATTTTTAGGCTTGTGGATGTGGAAATGAAAATATATTGCACTTCCGTGGCTATGGTTGTTAATGAACTAACCAAAGCTCAAGAAGAAAAATTGCAGGTGGCAAATATACAGTAACAACCAACATTCTACGCAGTGTTTATACTGAAGCAATGATGAATATTCTCTTTTATTTATTCACATCCCAAATTACCTGACTTGTTTGATAGATATTATTTGAATATTGGACTTCAACAAGGCTTTTGTCAACGTTTTTCGTTGACATATGTATATTATATGGACCATACTAATCATTCCAATTTCATATTCAGATGCAGAAAGGGGATTTTCAGTTTTCAAGCACATTAAGTATCATAGTAGGTGATCACCCTCTGTTGCAACAATCAATTGATGCTATTAAGGCTAAGAATAAATGCTACCCCTCCCCCTTTTCTTTGTTCCATTTTTGCTACCCCTTCCCCTTTAATTCCTTCATCACCTCGCTTTTTTGTTTTTTAGCTACCCCTTTCCCTTACTTCCCCTTCTTTCTAATTTGTTGCCCCTCCCCCTTTTCCTTCTTTCCTCCCCTCCCCTCCC
>JAUYWI010124393.1:0-10169 GCA_034780595.1 Parotoplana pacifica | reverse complement strand
CATAGATTGATGGCTTCCATTTACTTTGGCCATAGATTGATGGCTTCCATTTACTTTGGCCATAGATTGATGGCTTCCATTTACTTTGGCCATAGATTGATGGCTTCAATTTACTTTGGCCATAGATTGACGGCTTCCATTTACTTTGGCCATAGATTGATGGCTCCTATTTACTTTGGCCATAGATTGATGGCTTCCATTTACTTTGGCCATATATATTATCAAGTATTGATGTAATTGTTACTGATAATAATTGATCAATATAATATTGTAACCAGGGAATAATTTAACATAATCTTATGTATCTTTTATATCGATTTCTGTGGACAAGGTGAAACTTGAGGTATCACTTTCTCACAAATGTTATCAGATAATGTAAGAAATAATTCGGAGCTTTTTAGAGTGAAATTAACTATGGATAAATGATCTGCCTCCAAAAAAGTGTTTTTATTTCATTTTTAGGTGACTTGTCTATTTATATTAATTTTCGAAATAAGATTATGGAAGGTGTGATAGACGCACCCTTAAAATTATCGGCCGACAGTTTAGGGAACAATAGTCAGACAATAAAATCAATTTTGTAGTTTGAAACTGATGTTTTTGTCTGACTATTAATTTTTGTGACATGGAGCAATAGAGAAAACGAAAAAAACGTCTTTCTATTGCTGTACATAGATAATATGTACACAAACTATCTTTTTCAACTTTGCAATGCTGCCCCATAATGTTTTGTACACAACATAATCGAAAAATGTCCCTCAACTAATAATACCAAGGGACATTATTATGTTATTGTTGAGTAAAGATTTTTTGTCAACTAATAACTGATAGACAATGATAGCCAACTGCTCAAACCAAAGTGTCGATTTAATCAAAATGTTATGCAATCATATCGCCCAACTATGCAAGGATGATTTCGTTTTATTCCTAAAAAGTAGAAAATCAAATTTCTGATTTTAAAATCATATTTAGGTATATAGCTACAACTGGCTTATGGTTTCAAGAAATAGTCGAAGCGATGAAAGCATCTTCTTCAACACAGATGGCTTGTAGGTACCTATCCTGGTTTGGCGTGGTAGCTCTACCCTCTTGGTCTAAATAACTCTATTGCCACTGAAGAATTACTACAGCTATATTATGAGATTAATGACCAGAACACGGCTATTCGAGTGCTGTTGTAGAAATGAAACTTAATTCAAGTGTCCATTCTCAGAACCGGTGCAAAATATGTCGAACAGAAACAAAATGACCGAGCCACTTTATATGTGTGACACATAGGATAGGAAGTGGGTGATATTTTGTTGAAATAAACTTCAATATTATTATTACTACATCAATATTCAGGGCTCCATTCAATTATTGCAAAATTCCTCAATGGCCAAGCGTCGTCTTGTTAGGCGGAAAATCTCTATGAGTACGTTTAGCTCACTGTCTATTGCTACAATTCAATTATGCAATCGCCACAGACCAAATAGGATACAATGATATTATTAGCACCAAATTCACTGTGAATTACTCTTGCCCCGCGTGTTGTTGACTCATTCTAAATTTTAATGAATAAAATAAATATCTTGGCAAACTGTAGGTTTTAGTCCTAATCTATAGATAGAGCAAGAGAGGTAAGTCTGAATTTCCCCCAAAATATGTGGTTGGCCTCTGAATATTTTAGAAACATTGGACCTAAAAGAATAATAACATTTTTAGATTCAAAATGGTGTTAATATTTATCTTTAAATGTAACTTCTGCTTTTGAATAATGTGATTATATAATATTAGCTAACAACCTTTTGAACAAAATTAGTGGCAGCTTGTCTTGGGCTTGATTGATAACCCAAATTTCGACCTTCGGTTCTCTGATAAATGTCCAATCTTTGATTTTGTTCCATTGATTGATCACTGATCGTTTATCATCCTGTGAGGCATCTCCTCTGAATTCGTCTGCCGAACTTTGACAAGGTGGGGGAGTTTGATTCGGCTGTTTGGAACAGCAGGTTGGCAGCGACCTGATTAGGTACCTTTAATGTTGTACATAAATGGAGTCTAATTATTCCAGTGAATCATTCTTCTGTAACTAACAAAGTCAACTCCATTTGTTCGATTACACATTATGTTTTCTGGGAATTTGACAAACAAACAAACAAACATCAAACAAACAAACAAACAAACAAACATCAAACTAGCAAACAGGTGACCAAACAGACCAGCCAGGACCTGCTTTGACAGCGTGAGTGCCCTTTAATAAAAAAACAAACTTCAAAGTAGGTATTTCAGGCTATACTCGTCAACTGGGTAAACTCGTCAATTCATATTAACATCTCTACCTACTTTTTTGTCAATATCTTCTTCTTTTTCTCTTCTTATGCAAAATTGGCAAATTTTCTTTACTTTTATGCTTTGATATGAAATATACGAACATTTTATATCGCTCAGGCAATGATTATGTCTGGCTGATGAGGCCCAACAAGGAAGAAACAGCTGTCCTGGGCTATCACTTGCGAGTAATATGAATAAGTAGTATATTTTTATCAAAGTATTCCTTTGTTTTTTTTTATTAATCTCAAACATGTTAAATATTATTTTAGGGCGAGCAGCCGGTGCGCAGCGATTTCATAACTTGGATCGGCCCCAGTGAATTGGAAGCGTTGCAGTGCCCAGCTCTCGAAATTCTCCTCAACTTTCTTGACGGGATCATTCTGGCCATCGCCAATCGCCTCGGTCCCACCGTCCACCTGCTGACCAAAACCCGCTCGATGATCGCCTGCTACCCCGAGAACGACACCGGCTATGCCAAACACTTCGACAACCCCAATGTGATCAATGACGGCCGCTGCCTCACCTGCATCTACTACCTGAACCCCGACTGGAACAGCGGCTGCGATGGGGGCAGCCTGCTGATGTGGACCAAGGGAGCCTCCCAGGAGGGACATCTTGAGGTGAATTTGGCGCCCCTGCTCGACCGTGCCATCTTCTTCTACTCGGACGAGCGAACGCTGCACGAGGTGCTGCCATCGAAGCGCAACCGGTACGCCATCACCGTCTGGTACTTCAACCAACAGCAGCGAAATCAGTATTGGTTGAGGCGGCACCGTGAAACCATTCTTGCCAACGAACAGCTCTCCCTTGCCTCTGAAGATGGTGATGATGCCACTGACGCTGCCAGTTCCCAACTCAGTGGCCGGAATGCCGACGACTGTGTCAGCAGCTCCATCTCTGCCAGTGTGCCGACGGAAAATTTGTTGTTAGAAAAACATGGCGACCCAGAACAGGAAAAAATTGATGTCCAATGTTATTCCAACAGTGATAGGTAGGGAAAGGAGGGGCTTCGTGCACCGCTAATGTTCATAGAGAGAGAGAGAGAGAGAGTGATTTTTAAATGAAATTGAGAAGCAAAATTTAAAACACAAACGATATTTAGAAGCAGAGTTGACATGTCATCAGAGAGCGACCTATGAATCTGACATTTCTATGGACTGGATATCGTTGGCCCGAAGACAGGCTCGCGAATTTACCAAATTGTTGTTTTGAGATTAAAGAAAATTCAAATATTTGTATTCCGTAAGTGTGTAGTTGGTCATTTAAATTGCCAATTGAATTTTATAATATCATATATTAAGTCCTGAAAGCCTAAGATGCGTATATGCGTCCTGTCAACATTGCGAAGAGACGTATATGCGTCCTGTCCATTGCGAAGAGACGTATATGCGTCCAGTCCATTGCGTAGAGACGTATATGCGTCCTGTCCATTGCGAAGAGACGTACATGCGTCCTGTCAACATTGCGAAGAGGCGTATATGCGTCCTGTCAACATTGCGAAGAGGCGTATATGCGTCCTGTCAACATTGCGAAGAGACGTATATGCGTCCTGTCAACATTGCGAAGAGACGTATATTCGTCCTGTCAACATGCTAAGAGACGTATATGCGTCCTGTCCATTGCGAAGAGACGTATATGCGTCCTGTCAACATTGCGAAGAGACGTATATGCGTCCTGTCAACAATATTTTAAGAGACGTATATACGTCCTGTCAACATTGCGAAGAGACGTATATGCGTCCTGTCAACATTGCGAAGAGAGGTATATTCGTCCTGTCAACATTGCAAGAGACGTATATTCGTCCACGTATAATGCAATTCTGAGAGATGTATAGACTCTCTAGCTGTACAGTTATTTTTTTATGTTTTATACTTCTTGCTATATTGACAGAAGAATAACCAGCATCAAATAAGCATCTATCCTAAGTTCTTTTCCTATAAATCTTTTTTTAATTTAAAAAAAAATAATTTACCGCTACAAGACTGCTGCCATACCAATCTTGTTACCAACGTTAAAGGGTTAAAGGGAATTTTCGGTTGCTACGTATATGCACCTAGTAGTACATTAAAGAATACTTGGGGTGTATTTGTTTTTTTTAATTCTGTTTAGTTCTCTGGCAATATTTTTTTATATGCCAGAAGGTAGACCGCTGGTTGAATTTGGTTAAATAAAACTGATATTAATGTTTTAATTTTTAACTTAAATTTATTATTAGAAAGGTCCAATAATCCACTTACATTTATTTGTGCAACTAGTTTCGTTTAACATTGATCATTCATTCTCAAGGTTTTACAAAATATTATAAATTGAAAGTGATTTGTTTACACCGATGATAAATGTTCCAGATAAACAAAATAAATTAAACACATCGAAAAGCTTCAAATATAATTGGAGGATTGTATAATTTTAACATTTAACAATGCTCTTAAGTGTTGAATTAGATAAACTTTCTTTCATTTTTAAAGAAAAGTCAGTGGAACTAGAATCTAAAATGCTAAAATTATCAAAAAGATTGTTACAGGAATTAAACATCGTAAAACGTGTTCATAAATATTAGAATCAGAACGGGATTTATGTTGCTTCACTCTCACGTAAGGTGTCTTAAGGCTTTGCCTCTATAATTAGGCCTCCTCTGATCCTCAGAGCAACAAAGTGAATAAACCACCTTCGAGCGCAAGAATGTGGGAACCCTAGATTTTAAGTTAAAATAAGAAGAGAGTTTTCTACCGTACAGTTATACATATATCTTACATAATTTTCTAATGGATTTAGCATGTTCGTTTGAAATATTACCAAATTAAGGAACACATAAGATGGTAGTGAACTCAGGTTTAGCTTGTGAGGCATTGTTAAAAAGATGTACTGAAAAGTTTTACTACCTTTTAAAAAATAGGATTAGGATAACCATTTTTAGAAAATATGTTACACGAAGCATGAATTTCTTTATCAAAATTAACCCACAAGGAAGAAATTAGGCAAGCTCTAGAGATGATACATTTGATTAAGCTAATTTGTATTGATAATATTTTCCCCCTTTTTAGACGTCGATGTGTGTATAAAAGACAATAATTTTGACTTTTGTGTTGATAGAAAACCTACTTAGACAGGTTAGCTATTAAATTTCTCTTCTTGTTGTCCTCATGTTTACAGAAATAGCTTTATCAAATGTATCATTTCTTGAGCCTGCCTAATTTCTTCCGCATGGATTAATTTTGACAAAGAATTCATGTTTTGTGTAATTATTTTCTAAAAATGGTTATCCTAATCATATGTTTTATTAGGTAGTAAAAACTTTTCTGTGCACCCTTTTTAATAGTTGTGAATTTGGTAGAAAAATTGTCATACTTTATTATCTTCAAAGGGCTAAACAGAACTTAGAAATACATCACAACTATTCTTTAATATACAACTAGCTGCCAGTATTGATTGGATTGTCCCTTGAATATGTTCTATCAGATGATTTATTTATTATCGTGTTTTGTTTAATTTCAATTGCTCATCAAAAATTAAAATTTGTCATCTATGAGCCTGCTATATGTGCACACATTTTAAAGAACAAAATCAGCTTATTTGCAAACCACCGTATTTTAAGCCAGACCAATTTGAAACTGAAATTGACTTCCTCTAATTGCTGGAGTGAGTGGATCGACCACGTGCCTCTTCTTGGGAGATTGGCCAATCATCCGTGATGGCGTCTCTGGGGGAAAATTTGCCCAAGATTGCGATGCGTTGCTGGTTATTTTTGGGCATTCTTTTAGAAGGTATTTGAACTCTTCAACAACTAGGTGACAGCAGCGATCTCAATTACGATTGTCACGTGCGGCAATATGCTATTGGTGGTGTGGTGTGGTGGCAGGTTTGCCCACACGCTGGTCCCAGCACTGGCTGGCGCAGTGTGTGGAGTAGAGCTTTGGGGAATGCGTTTTGGTGAGTCAAAAAAATATCTCAGAATTATTTAGTTGAATTCCACAAAAAACGATGCTTGACGCGGTAGCTTTGAAAGTTCTTGTGTCGAAGAAAGATGACTCTGAGTTCGGTTGAGTTCCTCATGGCTATTCAGATTGCTCTGCCTATCAATCAGATGTCGTGCAAATTGAAATATATGCACTCCTCAAACAATCAATCAATCAATGTTGTCACATTCCATTACGGGATGGCCTGATTGAAAGAAACGATAAGTTAGCTTCTCGAGGTTTGGAAAATTTTGATATATCGGCAAACTATGTTTCTATTTGATCCCCACAGTTATCTGTTGTCATTGAAATCTCTTCAGCCTGAGGATTCATTTCTAAATACTTTGAAAGACGGGTCCAACTCTCGTATCTGCTCTTTTCCCCTGAGAAAATTGATGTCAATTGTATTCCAACCAGTGATAGAAAGGACTTTCTTGGTTCTTGGAAAATAGTCATAGAAAAGCGATGTGATTTTTGAATGTTAGAAAGCAATGACATTGAGAAAAGTAACAACCCTTTCGGTTTATAGTAACAGATAAAATATTTTTTGAAAATTTTTATTGATTGACTAACCTTTCATCTATAAGAAGAAACCTAAAATATTATTTAAAACTCGTTTATTAGATATACCAGAACAAAACATCTGCAGGTATGCTTAGCTGCTTAATTTTCTAATCATCTGATGGTACATAATTAAGTTTTATGGTTTTGCATTTTATGATGGTGTCTGCAGGGTGTCTGTCTATAATTGCTTTTTGTTGTTCCGATAGGAACAGATAATTCCTAATTACAGATTACGGATTACAACACCATCCATACCTTAAATTGACTTCATGGCAGTAGTTCGGTTTGATCAATTTGGAAGCTCTCGTTGGGGAGAAATAGTTCGATTTTATTTAGACAAAGTATGCGAGCTAGGCCAATTCAATGTTAAAACTTCTTGTTCTTTAAGAAATACCATTTTAAAAACAAAATGGCGTTTATAAAACATTCCCTTCTTGATCCCTGTCCTTATAAGCATCTGGTTTAGTAGGTAGGATAGAATATATGATCCTGCTATAGCCTACCAACTATGACAGATCAAAATAGTTTCTGAAACACAGCACACCTGGTACTTATCTTCAAAACTAGAAATGCACCTGTGTTTTCATAATAGTTTGTTATTTTAACAATTTTAATGTTTGTTTGTCGAAATTAAGTCAATTTCATTTTCCTGTTTTTATTTACACCCGAATTCCGATGTATTATACAACATCTGTATGTAAATAGTATTTTTGCATCGAATCTATGTACCTATGTATTTATAAAAATAATTAAATTATATATTATCCTTATTTAATAATAAGCTCACTTGTCAAATGAAATTCATATTTAGTGTTAAGTGAATATCATTAACTTTGCTAAAGATACTAAACCAAACAAATTTGCAGACGGCCAAAATTGACCCCGGTGATAATAAATCTTTACAGTTCCATTTTCGTCATGCTCAATTCAAACAAACTGTTATAAATTATTAAATAGGGAATGAAAATAGTAAAAAAAACTTTTAAACAATTTCCCTAGATGTGTTTGGTATATGTAGGTTGACTTGAACGTGACATCGTCTGATAAAACGAATATCTGACCAACAACCATTCTAAGCATAAAATGAAAAGAACGTTTTTTATGGCAGGTTTCCATTTGTATTTATTCTGCACAGACGTAAATAATATAGCTGGATACACTTGTGTAGCTACTGGTGTGGTATATAACCACCTACAGAGAATGATACCAAAGATTGATATTCAAAGTATCTATACAATTATGTATTATATTAATATAGTACCTATGTATTTGTTAATTTATTTGATTAAATCATTAATAATACAGACATATTTGAAAATATATTTACTCGTATCAAGGACTACTCGTATATATAAATTTTATATGCCAAAACCAGTTACTTTGAATATGTGTTTGTACCATGATCTATAAACTTATTTTTTGCTCATTGACCTATATATACTTTTATGAATTGATTAAACAATATAAATTAATTTGATTTACTACTAATTGATGTTGTTTTTCTTCACATTTTCATAAATATAAGGGAGGTATTATTATGTTTCTCCGAAAAGGATTAAACAACTAGTTGTATAAATTAAGTGACGGATTATACGTCCATCTACATAATCATGCATTGGTTTGACGTTTAAAATGTTTTAACTAAGTCTTTCGTCATGTAATATTCGCTAAATTACCATATAGTATTATCTTTTATTTAATGTATGTGTTATTATTTTTCTTAATCCATTATACAATAATGTTGTTTTTTGCTTTTTTTAAACATTAGGTGAATGACATTTTTAAAATACCTATATATATTTAATTATTCAGTTGAACACGTGTAGGTCATCATCTTCATTTACTCGAATAGGTTTTTCTACGTTTCAGCGGAATTTCTATTTTAATTTTAATTATATACAAAAATTGCTGTGAGCATTAATAAGACGGGATAAATCTCAGAGAGTACAGGGCTTGAAAATGGAACTCATTTATAATTTATTAATAAGGACATTTGTATCCAAAGATACCTACTTAATATCTTAGCTATCTTTGATTGTAGGAATCCATTTTTTGTATTTAACTATTAATTATATACTCAATATAAGCAAACATATTCCCTGCTATCTTATTTATTTTGTACTGTTGATAAAATTATGGCGTTTTACTCTGTTATTTTACTTTATAAACATAACTAACAAAATGTTGTTTTAAATCTACATATACAGTTTCATTTTCAATGTCTAACTATTATTTATGCTTCATCTACAATCCGTAAGTTAATTTAACCTTACTTAGAAGGCTATTTTGTCATTGAAAACATTTGGACAATACCTGGATAATATCATAACTGGCCTAAACAAATAAAATAAAAATGTATCTCAGAAAGGCAGTTTATGTTTTAATGCATTATATACACACATTATGTTCATTTAATGCTAGCAAAGTTAAATTATTGGGGATGGAGATATAAATTATCTAAACATAGTTACATTTGCAAGACATTGTCAGTAGTAATTAATAATTTAATTTCAAAGGACCTTGTTTAAGAATAGAATAACTACTAACGAGAGTACCTTTGAGGATTGTAGCGGCAAAACTTTTAAGAAAAGCGAAAGCAAACTTTTTATGCATTTTTGATATTTTTAACTTTTAAATTACTGGATGAAAAACAGAATACTATTTCATATCAAACCGTGTAAACTATTCTATGATAGTTATTTACGCAACTAATTCAAATTGATAGGTGGTCTTTATTGCATTCCGAGAGCCCATAGGGCGAGGACATAGATATCTTAATAGAGTTGAATGCAAGAGTTGCATATAGAGAATTTCATTTTTTATCCTGCAAATTCTCACCAGCTCAGTAAAGTTCTACACAGGACACTCTAGGACGTTGAACAGTAGCAATTGCTCTAATATTATCATACATTTTTAACTCGTTACTGTTGGTAATGGGACATTCATTAACGAGTTCATTTCGAGTTCGAGGAGTGATAATTGTATTAAATAAATACTATATTACTATTAAGTAGTATATGAGATATTTCCAAAATACAACCCCTTTCAAAAGTAACCGTAACAGTATAAATAAAGTGAATAAAAGTCAGTTGTTGATTTATTTCTGGATCAATATTTTTTAATGAAATTGTCTAATATTGTGCCTTGCCATCTGCCTAAACAATGGAGAACATTTCATTAAAAAATATTGGTCCTGAAAAAAATTGTGGAATTTGCTTGGAAACAATATTTTGCTGACTTTTATTCACTTGTTTTATACTGTTACGGTTACTTTTGCACGATAAAAATATTTTTAACTCTAATAAAATTGTGTAGACCGATCGCGAGGGAGGTAGGTAC
>JAUYWI010124382.1:0-10169 GCA_034780595.1 Parotoplana pacifica | reverse complement strand
TGCAAAATTTAACCAGAGAAACTATTGCTTAGTTAACTAAACGGCGTTTGTGTCATTTATTATGGAAAATAGTGTATTTATTCCAAAAGGTGCACTGCTATACCCTACTAAAAGGGTAATCCCTTATCTTTTTAACGTTTTGGACCTACATTAAAAACATACATATTTATGACTTAATACCTTATTTTTTATTATTGTATTTACTTTAGTTATGTTCACATGATTGCTGCTATTCAGCCAATAATAATTAATCTATCTAATCATTTGACATAAATATATTTATAAATGGTTTGAAACGCTAGTTTTTCCAATTTGTGTGGACCAATAAATTGCTATAAAACATTTTTTATCTTTATAAAAAACACTTCAAATATAACAACAATTTCATCACCGTAATGCAATCCTTATGGGAGGGGTGAGGTGCTTTGCCCTCCGTACCTGACTGCATTTAATAATGAGGTATGCAGAGGAGACGCACTGCCCTTTTTTTATTTTACAACGTTCCTCATAGGCAGGGAATTATTAGGCACAATAAAACTATTTTCTCGTATTGGAAGATGTGTACTTCAAACTATCGCGTCATTTAAACAGAATTTACAATTTTATTATTTTATTCTCCTCAACTGTTTATTGGTAAATGAAAGTATCACAATTTTTTTAAAGTATAAATATATTTACGTGTGTAGTCAAGATTCCGATTGTCGTTGAGAAGATGGCACGTACCATTTTATTGTGTTTCCTGCATTTTGGGATCCTTTCTGGTAGGTGAGACCTGAGTAAATAATATTTTTCGAATTTTGGCCCAAGAAGAACATATTACCGCTGCTACTAAGCATGTTCAAGACTTTTGAGCTAACATATTGCGATAACTTATTCAGTTAGCATAAAATGTGTGTCTTACTCTTCCGTTTCATATAGTTAATGGTATTGTATCTTGTTGCTAAACATAAATCGTACAACTCGTGCCACCAATATGTCAGGTAACTCTGCTGGAGAAAAACGTTTGGTTGCGATTGCTCACATTTCTCTAAAAGATTGTGATAGTCTATAAACATTGATTGGTATCATGGAATGACTAAATCAAAATATTTGAGAATCGTATTCAGAAATAAATTACTTAATCAATTAGTCACCGCCATTACACCTTAATTACATAAAATGGAGGATTGAGAGAATTTCACAAAAACGTTCCTACCTATAGAAATTTCAATTAATATAAAGAAATCAATAAAAGTAAATTTAAATACATATTCAAAATCATTTACAAATTTTTGGGTTTATTGCAATAGGCTGTTAGCTTTATGAAATAGCAGGACTTCTGAAATGAAAAAACGTTGAACATCCACAACTTGTACAAATGAAAGTCTATATTAACGAAGTGTATAGATTTAATAGAAATTGATGCAATGCCTGTTTAAAATATAACTTAAATTTCCTGTCTCCCTTTCTTTACTTCATCAACAACAATAATGGTCCCCGAATTTTAACCGACTTTTATTTAAAAGTTGTAAATTTACATGTCTTCAAAGAACTAGGTATAGAAATTTTATTAGTTTTGTTTATACACCCTAGCATCCGCTTAGAATCAAGTAATGTTTTAAGAGTAATAAAAAAACAGGTAGATTTTGATAAAAACATACTACTTATTTATATTAATCGCAAGTGATAGCCCAGGACAGCTGTATCGGCTTCGTCGACTAGGCATAATTACAGCCTGAGCAATGTAATATTTTGTATAGTTTATATCAAGTTTTACAATAGAGGACATTTTGCAAAATTTGCACACAAAAGTGAATATAGAAGATTCTCAAAAGAAATATGTTGGGAAGCCTGTTTTCTTATTAAAACAAGCACTTACGCTGTCAAAGCTAGTCCTGGCATTGTAATTTAAAATAAATGTTGACCAAATAGACCGAAATTTAACCTATTGAAACAGAATAAAATTAGATGCTGTTTGCACCATGAGAATGCGCTATTATAATTATTCAAGAAATACATGATTTTAATGTTATAATATTGAGTAAATAAAGTTGCAGTTTTTATGGTATAATTTATTTTCTAGAGAAATATCGACGCCTTCTCAATAGAAATATCGATATTTCTAAGCAATTTAAAAGCATTTTAACTTTGTATTAAATAATTAAACACTTTAATGTATCAACTAAATTAAATAGTTATATTGCAACTATTATAAGAAAATAAATTAAACTTAGCCATTCCAAGATAAAAATTAAATTTTTTAAAGTTTCTCTTAGAGGAGAATTACAGCGCTGACAGGTAGCAATAAACAGCGATTTTATTTGTACAATTGTTGATATTTCTACGAAATTTAAACCGGTATAGAAAATTACTGCTACTGTTAAATTTATTGTAAAAAGCGATAATGAATTAGCAATGCTGTAAATGTTTGTAATGTGAAACTACCGTATGTGCCTATACAATATTTAGGTAATAATTATTTATATAAACAAATAATTTTTCACTGAAGGAGTCAATTGTAGGCCTCTAAAAAACAATGAGTTAGGAAATTATGTTTTTTTCACTATTTTTTAACATATAAATACCGATCCTCATTTGTGGCAATAAAATCTATTGGGAGGTTGCACATTAAATAGCTACGTAATCCACATAAAGCTAGAGAAATGGGATACAGGGCTCAAAGATGGGAATTAAATTGGTATGCAGAAATCAGCAAAAATACAAAATGTTATAGGTACAGAAAGCAAAAGGTTAACAACAAAAAGCCAGGCAAAAAAGAGAAACGATAAGAAAGAAATTAAAATGTTTCTTAATAACGTTCTAATGGGAAAATGATCTTAAGTGACAAATTTAAATATTTTCCTCAGTTTTTGTTAAGGAGCTTTAAAGTTCCACTTTTGTTCTATAATGAAAACCAGTGCATCCTTGTCAAACTTTCCTCTTTATAAAATCTCAAACTTTTCCGCTTATAACATCATTTATTTTAATTTAGTGACGCTTTTGGTTTCACCTCAATACCATGAATTCCTTTTGTGCAAATTAAATTAAATTTGAATTAAATTAAATTGAATTAAATTAAATTAAATTAAAATAAATTAAATTACACAAACATCAACAGAGCCTTATATACATAGTATCATAAATCGAATTGGATTCTAAAATAGAATTTTTATGACTGCATTTGCAATTATTTGTATTTGAAGTTAGCGTCCAAATGTGATTAAAATTAATCTGAGCGTCACAAATGGCACGTAGTCGTTTAAAAAGCAATCATTAGAGGTTGGCGCTATTCTTGACAGGGTTGGGCTATTTTTTGGCATTCTTGATAATTGATACCTGTTTCCGTTGAACCAATGTTTCCGTTGCGCACCCCAACATTTTCTACTTTCCATGCTGACGCATGAGCAAACTATTGGAGTTTGCTTTTTTACAACTCGAGCCATTGGCGTTCCTGCTTTTGGTTTCGTTTGAGCAATCTCCAGTGCAATACTTGAAAGCCCAAGGAACTTCAACTGTCTCCGCATTAAGTGAAATATTTACCTGCTCTCTGTTCTAATAGTTATGAAAAAGTTTGAGTCTTTGCATCAATTTTTATGTTTGTTTCCCCACCTTATTTTACTAGAACAAAGTGGGCTTCAAATAAGGCCAATATATTCGTAACAAGATTCTATTAGAAAAGAAACGTGTCGATGAGGCAAGCACATGCGAGTGAAATCAAGCGATACATACATACATACATCAGAAGGCAGATTCCTTATCGACAGAAGGATAAAGCTGAAGAATATATTAGGACATACGCAAAACTTAGTACCCTACCCCACGATAAATGATTGAGTACACGGTTCAACAAAGAGAGAAAAAGGAATATTCTAGCTGTGCAATGGAGGGAGGATAAACATCAATCCGTCTTCAGTACCAAATTTACCAAATTGGCACTAGAATATCACCTTAGGTAGATGCAAGATAGAAAAAGTGAAGGACCAGCAACTCGGTGATTTGATTGCTATTGGAATGCAAGAGTGGAATAAAAAGGTGTGACATTTATTTGGAAACCTATAAAAATGTTTACTCCAGGCCACTGTGGTGTCACCCACCATCAAGCTACCTTTTTGAACAAGAGACCTGCCAGAAAAACTCAGAAAACGTATTATTAACTTGTGGATATCCGCCTAGCAAATAAAAACAGCACTAAGCAAGGAAATTGAAGCAGCAAAAGCAAAGTAAAATGGCACATAAATGTAACCTGGTAGTCGCTGGATAAAATATTCAAATCATGGTCTTATTACAACGGAAAAAATATGCCAAAGAGATCTCAACTTCAGAGTAAATGACACAAAATAGAGACATAAAAGCTTGAAGTCCCTCCAGTTTCGGAGACATTATTGATTTACTTGTTGTATGGAAAGTAAAATCCGCCAAAAACTTGTTTGGGAAACCGAATCCAGTTTTCGTTAAATTTGCATTTACAAAAAAGACTGAAACATTATCATAACGCTATTATTTCATTTATTTGCTTGTTTATACAAGATTACTGATTTGATAATTTGCCAATATATTTTTTCAGTTTTAGCTCTCAAAAAAGAATATTGGCAAGAAAGATTGGATCCCGTTTATACAAGCAAAACAATTGTTGAAAGTAAGTTGACAAACATAACGGTACACTCAATTGTGATAAAATAGAAAAGAGATAATATGTACATATATACAAACAAAATCATCAACATTAAACTACTTTACTAAACTACCTAACACCATTTTAAATAATTTCTTACAATATATTTGAGAAATATAAAGTATTTAGGTAGAATGACACTTCTACATAGGATTAAAAAACATCACTAATGATTATTTATGTCAATGACTTTTTTTCTCATTTTTATTTTATTGTGGCATATTTTACTGCAATTTATATACAGTTTAGGTAGATACCGAGTGTTACAAAAATTTATATATTTCCTAAATTTGTATATTTTGCAATAGTCAATTCATCCTGAAAAAATTGGCTTGACAGATCATCTCGACTCTAGTACAATTCCAGAACAATACCGGTGATACCCTCATTGATTGTCATCAGTAAATTGCCAAACATAAGTTGATAATACTTACAAAGTAGCCGAGAAATAGGAGCTCTAAACTTTTGAATTTCAGACATGCAATTATAGGTATCACACAAATAAAATTAGTCATACATCCATTAAAAATTTTTGCAAAGGATTTATTGGCAACGTTTCATTTCTTATGAAAAAATAAAGTTTATTTGGAGTAAAAAAATTATACTAAACTACATATTAACCACCCAGCTTTCAAATCTCCTAGTTCTTAATCATTGTACAAAGCCAACTAAATAAAACAGCAACCAAAAATTTATAATATGTATTAATAGATTGCACGAGCATTGTTAGCAAGAGAAGTGTACATATTATTCAAGAAAGCGTTATTTGAGTTCGGAGAGTTTTTTCTATTAAAATCAGATTCTAAAACACGCTTAATTTATAAAGCAGAAAAGTATTAGCAAAATCGATAGAATGACCAGTGTCCACCGCTGGGGGTCCTAAGTCCCCCAACATATTTATTGTTATTGTTTTGGATTTTTACAATTGTATATTTTTCATTTCTCACCGGATTGATTTATGGATTGCGGATATACTCGATGGTATTTTCAATCACCGAGCTTTACTGGCTATCTTATCATGCTTCAGCTTGGGTGTAGGGCAAGATAAACACGATTACATGGTTTTGATTTAAACTTGAAGGGATGTTGTTTTTAGGTTGAAGCCATATTTTGTTTTTTACACATCTTTTAGTTGGATTACATTCATTACTATGATGGTAATATTGTTGATGGTTTGACTGATATTATTTATTATTTTTATTTCATATTTTTATGTTTTCTGCAGTAAAGATTTATTGTACATATGGCCTAAACAGCAAGCACATTGTCGGTATCACATAAAAGCTATTTGCTATTTAACATGAGGAGAAAGGTCGCGACCTGTTTTACCAATACGATGTATTACATTTGGAACAATTAATTGTGTAAATACCACTCGAAACTTTAGATTTGGGAGTGTTAGATACCATTAAATATTTAAAAGTCAAAGGATAAGAAAACATGATATTAGAATTAAATGGACCAAGCAAGTAATATATTAAAATTAGAATTAGGCAAATGAATAAAATAAATAAACTTTTATTGTCATCATCAAATTTGGGTTTATGAACAAACTTGGCACGAAGCAAAGCCTTATTAAGAATAAAAGTCGGGGTAAAATACAGATTTTAAACGTTTACAAATTTCATTATCAATAAACTCTATGCTACAAATACGAAAAGCACGTATAAAAAATCATTGAGCGACACTAATTTTACTTCAATAGAATGGAAAGAAATGAGATTAAGGTAATCATTTGGGTCGGTGGGTTTAGAAAAAACCGTTTTACCAAAGAAATAATTTTATTATTTAGTATTTCCAAATGGAAACACGTATAAAATATTTATTCACAAATAGAATAAATGGTATGTAAAACTACCCAAACGATAGAACTGCCGAATATCAAACTAACTAAAACTATCACAACGTTGCAAAATGACCGCCAATAATTAGCTGCAAACATTCTAATCTATCTTATTTTCTCATAATATTATTAAATACAATTATACTATACGATATATTTATTGTTTATTATATCCCCTGAAATATTTTGGAAGGCATAATTAAATCCTTTATGTAGTAGGCACATTACCTACCACAAGTTAAACAAAATTGTTAACATACACATCATTATGGTAAATATTCCAACATACGTATCGGATATGAATGAAATTACCATCGTCCACCACAACATTTCTTTATTCCCAGTGTGACGCCCACAACTAACACGAGAACCTTTTGCACACAGATGCTCAGATTTGTTCCGACAATCGTCTTGTTCATTTCTAACTTGACACTGTCGTCGTTTGCCGCAGGTGCTGCCAGAAGTACCAGAGCTTTGGCAGGTTGGGAAAGTTCAACGATCAGCTGTAACAAGGAGTCTGGGCGTGATAACTTTGCCTCTGAGCAGGTGCCAATGAACATAATCCAATTTTTGTGTTTAAGAGTAATAATAAAAAACAGGCATACTTTGATAAAAATATACTATGTACTTATTCATACCACTCGCAAGTGATAGCCCAGGACAGCTGTTTCGGCCTTGTTGGGCCTCATCAGCTAGGCATAATCACAGCATGAGCAATATAAAATGTTCGTATATTTCATATCATAAAAAAAACAGGCTTCCAAGTAATTACTCGCAAATGAAAGTGTCATTTATAAGTAGTTGAGCTTTCAATAATACTTAAAACAAATATAGCAAACCTATTTCCAGTAGTTTGCTATGAACATAAGAATGCTTCAAAGCACTCATTCTTTTGTACACAATGCTGGGTGTGTGGTTGGACACTGGACTCTCAAGCCAGAGGTGTTAGGTTCTAACTTGACTAAGTGGTCTGGAGAATAGGATGTTGTTACTAAGGCCTCTGTTTCGTTTGGTATTTTTGTTACCATTTTTATAAACTTAATAAGCAGATTGTGGTGCATATTAAGGCTATTATTCAATTCAGCACCACATGGTCTGCATCCTCTTCCTCCCCGCTGTTGCAGTTTTGGCATAAAGGGCCATCTCCTCTTTACGAGTAAGCTCTTCGTTTACTTTCGGGAAATCTTTAGCCTTTCTGTACCAATCAGAGAGTTTAGCTTCTTCTGTCTTCCGTCTTTTGGCCGCGGTAACTACAGATTCGACATCCAGAGGTATCTGGTCTTGCTCCACTTAAGAGCCTTTCTTTTCTTCTAAATCTGCAGCTTCGTTACCGTCAATGTCGCATCGAGCTGGGATGCACTGCAGCTCTACTTTTCTTCCGTGGAGTTAGGTACTGGAGATAAAACCTTTATTATAAATAAAATATAAGTTTACCAGTTAGTGAATAAAAAGGAGAGGAGTGTTTTTTTAAAGGGTTATTTATTGAACTGTCTATGACATTAAAAAATATATCTATGTTTATTTAAATTAACGAAACAAGAACCTTTGTCAGCTGTTTAAATGATAACATTTGGGAGTGGCTTGAATTGCAAAAATCTATGCATTACTTCTATAAAATATTGTGTATATACTGTGCACAGAAATCTTCTATATCAGACTTTATTTAATCGTATATAGTTCCTATCATTGAAACTATCTTCCATTTGCATTCAAAATTTTCTCTATATTTTTAGTTTTGCCTATATGTTTACTTCTGTATTATCAATACCACAAAATGTTTGCCCAGTTAACAAGATTAATCCGTAGATTATTTATCTTTGATTGCATGCAGCAAATTTAAAGTTTAATTTTAAATATTCAAGAATTTAACTATAGCAATGTTTTACAAAATTGGAATTCTTACCACCATTTTTGTTATTCAACCAGTTGATTTTGACAAAAATTGTAGGCAACTGAATATATTTTATTTTAGACGAGCAAACCAATGTTTTTTTACAAACCAACAATAATTTAACATTCAGTCCATGGTGCAATATATTGTGCAGCACCAGAAGCCTAAATTGTGGCCAAACAATGACATGCTGTCCAGCAGTTTTGAACCAAAATTGGCACATAGTCTGGGCAAGGTCCAAATACACCACATGTCAACCAGCAATACTAAGTGGCGATGAACCTGAAATAGTACATACACCGATGATTGGAATATGTCCAGAGGAATTTAAAGATAGCACTATTCGACAGAAATGCGTATCTTCCGCCGAATCGTCAACAACTTTGGACTTACATCAACATGTTTACATTGATGGTGTTCAGACAGGACTTCAAGTATACGCCAACAAATTTTGTGCTCAATGTCACTCTGTGGAAGATTATCAAACTATCCAACTTCATCGCTACTCTCCACAAGATATCGTGCACAAAATCTCAAAAACTGAAGCAAGTGCTGTCACTAAGAAAATGTTAATCTACTACAACAAATGCATACCAATTCTGAATAACGCCATTTTGAAACGTTCAGGAATACAAGTAATTTCTAAGTATGAACAGTTAAAACAATGTGCCATGGATAAAGACGCATTACTGCCACCAAGACGTCAACTTCATTCACAAAGCACACGCAATGACTTTTTTAAATGGCTCTGTCACATTATAAATGATCACTGCCGCCAAAAAAACATTCGAAATATATTTTGCAATTCGTTGAATCAATCAATTGGTAATTGTCGCTGCACAGATACCCTTCGCGCAGAATTTGGTGACGGGGATGGCGATCCTGTAATTCCATCATTCTCTATGTTGATTGACTTCAAACGTTCAAATCCAGTAGTGGTGACGCAACAGCAATTTATGGAAGTTGCAGAGAAATGCGGAAATTCCACAGAGCACGATGCAATAGATTTTTTTGTGGCAGACATTTGTGGCGAAGGAACTGTTTATGCCACAATTTTAAGTAAATATATAAATCCATTGCATGTTTTCTTTTACCATTAGGTGGTCGAATGAAAACGATTTATTAAAACATTCGATGCAATAGCAAAAGCAGATCAAGAAAGACAAAAATTGAAATCTAATTTAGAAAGATTCGTTACTGATAACGGGGAACTACTATAATTTTTTAAGGTAAATTACGTTTATCAGGATCTAAAATTTATTGAAACAAATATATCTGATGATGCCGCCAATGAAACAGCTGTCACCTTTTTAGTAAAGTATGAGACATCAAATGGATCTGTATTTGCTCAAGAAAAGAAACAAGTTACAAAACCAAATTGTACTGTTTCTGTTTATTCATTTATGGAACATTTGAATGTGAAGTTTATTAAAAATTGGTTTAAAAATAAATGAATTGAAAAAGGAATTACTATCACTGAAACAATTGCCTTACATGAACAGTGCTACACTTACAGCCAAGAAATAACCTTGGCACAATATATCAGCAATTGGGTCAATAAAATGGTTGTTCCTATTTCAATAGCAACATTTCTAATTAATATAACAACTTATCTGTTTTTTGAAGAATTAAGAACATTGCCAGGAATTTGTATTTTGAATTTGTGTTGCTGTCTTTCTGTTCACTACATTTTATTTCTTACTTTGGCTCTGATTGGACGATATCGATTGGGAGATAGCGCTTGTATTGGTGGAGCAGCTGCCAATCATTTTGCTGCACTCTGT
>JAUYWI010124371.1:0-10169 GCA_034780595.1 Parotoplana pacifica | reverse complement strand
TATTTTGTTTTGGAATTGGTTGAGTAAATGACAAGAGTCGCTGCGTAGCTGTGCAAGTGTAGTTCTGTGTTGTCTCGGGAGGTCTTGTTCCTGTTTACTAATGCTAGGAGGGACGCCATAGCAACAAGAAACTTTCATAATAGCTATATAATTTTATTGGGTATTTAAGCACATAAAATTAGCTAATTTTACAAATGAAACTTTGGTTATCATATCTGAATTTTCCTTTAATAAGCGACTGTTGCATGACAAGCAGCAAACTTTGCTAATTTACCGGCACAACTATGAATTATATCAATTCATTGGGAAAAGAATAAAAATTATTAAAACCAAAAAGATAAAAAAATGTGTTAGCTCAAATCCTAAAATATGGAAAATCATCTTGGGGTGTTAGCTCTCATCAGGAGATAAATAATAGCGCTAACAAAGACAATGAACATCAGAAAACAAAACGAGGTAAAGTTCAATGTCTCAAGTAAATCAGACAAATTAAGGACGTCTGTTAAAAAATGTTTATGGTTATTTACAAAGTCGTTTTTATAAAATCATAGTTAACAGGGCCAGAGCCGCATTTTAGAAAACAGTGGGCCTGAATGTTGATATTATTGCAGTCTGTAACAGATTAAAGTACCACAGGTTAATTATATAATTCAAACCTGAAAAAATCCACAAACGATATTAATTTATCCCAAATTTAGTGAAACTTTTATGACTAAATCAAACGTCAGTATTTAGAGTATTATTGACATTTAATTTAATTATAAAAATTTCACTAAATTTCACTTAAACCTTCTGAGGTCACAGAATGGCTCTGATTTAATATAATACATTAGACACACCTACATTTCTCAAACTGTGCTTTTGTTTCTGGGTATAGTTTTTGTGAAAATAATGCAGATTCCGTGCACCCTATGTATCAATGGTCTTTTAAAAGTGACATCATGTAGATATTAATCTATTTCACAGATACATATGTTGTTGATAAATTGAAATACCATTAAAGATCTCTAACAATATTTAAAACACTTTCTTCTTCTATTTCTAGCTGGGCTGCAGGACGGTCGCTGTCTGTGACCGAGTTGGGTTGGGATATCAAACAATTTTCACGATTTTTATGCAAGAGCCCCAATATGCAAGTATTAAATTTACTTTTGCCGATTCTGAAACTTATTTAACAGAATTAAAATAAAGAAATAGAAAATATTAAATATTCGTCTTCGTGCTAATAACTTTTTAACTGATAAGGCACTGGGATAGCTTTTTCAATTATACCTATTTATTAGCAGATATCTATTATCTTATTCACAAAATGTCTTAATCATCCATTTTTATGATTTTTTTATTGATACATAATCCCAATTATTTTAAAATAGATGAATAGTTAGAAAAAAGTGTACTAAATGTAATAAAATTTAATGTAAAATAATAAAATCGATTATACAATTTGTCGTGTCTGTCTTGTATGTAAACTTTGTGCCACACAATTGATTTACTCTTCAGAGTATCTGTACGCATAAACATTCAAAGACATTTTAATTGAAATAAATTAATGTAAAACAAATCACTCAGATTTACTATCTCTAAATTGTTTTTAAAAGCATAGTAGGTATATGTAAAAGAAAAATATAACTAAAAGCAAGTTAGTGCAGTTAAAGTAGATATAATATTAATGCATATATAATAAAGACATCACATTATAAGAAATTTTAAATAAATGAATAAAATTATGGTTACAATTTTTTCAGATCTGATCATTTTACAATTTTTGATATAAAAAAACAACAATTAGATATATATACAATCTAAATTTATACGATAAATAAAATATAGCTAACATGATATTTTATCAATTATAAACTTTTTTATATCCAAAGATAGTTATTCAAGTTTACTGGCCCATATTAAGACATCCAGCTCCTTGACCAAATCCAAAACCTTTTGGTCCATAGTGTTTGCCGTAACAATCTACAAATTTAAAAAGAATATTAGCTTTACTATTTTAAAAAAAGTGTTGACCTTAAATTATTTAGATGTACCTAATTCATGTAAAACATTACGTATCATGAACTTTTAAAAAAATATGACACCTATTCAAGAGATTTTATGTACGGCTGTTATTATGATAAATAGCCAAGATACAAATATGTCCGTTATTAAGATATTGTCATTTATCTATAGAAAATTTTGAGTTATATTATTATTCAATCAAGATGGAAATTGGTTTTTAATTTTACAAAAATTGTTCATCAAAATATTCTTTTAAAAATAAACATCGGTTTTAAAAATAGAAAAAGTTACATAGAGAAATTCATAATTCTAAAGATAAATAAAACGAAAATTTTATCTGTGTTACTGATGAAACTAATAATATTTGTATTTTCAATAGTGGGAATATTAAAAAATACACTTGACATAAAATTTATTGAAAATACATCTTACTTTTGCAATAAATATCTTTATCCTCTTTAGATGTACATAAATTGGTTGAATCTACAGCTTTGTTGCAGTCTCTACATCGGAAGCATGCCTTGTGAAATTTTAGCTGTAATTAAATAGTAATTTGATAGGTAAAATAGTAAAATTGAGTCATTAAAAATAGCTAAAGCCCAATGACTATAATTAGTTACCTGTCAAATCATGATAATAGTATCTTAATACAAATAGTTTAGTAAAACATTATTATAGCATAGGTCGTTTAGACTATTTCACTAGAAAGTCAGGTCGTTTAGGGTCAAAGTATAGAAATCACATTGGATATGTTTGTATAACTTACACCTTCTGGGCAACCAATAGCCTTTTCAGCATCATAAACTCTTTTTCCACACCGAGGGCATCCACCATCCTCAGGAGGAATAACAGTGCCACCCTTTCCAGCTGCTGATGGCTTTGTACTGCAATATTTGGAAAATATACGGTAAAATCATAAACTACAAGATATTTAAGTTACACTTGTTCTATGAAGGATACAATTAATACTTTTATAATAAATGAATTGGTGTTCCCACAACTGAAGAAATGATACAAATTAATTTTGATTGACCAGCATAAACCACTACGAGACCGGTTTCGACTTCTTTGGGTCTCATCAGTCGTGGGTAGATTCGAACTCGGACCCTCTAGCGTATCTTTCCCACTGAGCTATCCAGGTTGCTGAATAACTCAGTGGGTAAGACACTTTTCTTACACACCAGAGGGTCCGGGTTGGAATCTACCTACGATTGATGAGATCCAGAGGTCAAACCCAACTCGTAGTGAATGAAAATTGATTTATACTTTGTAATATTATGATATGCACCCAATAATATGTAGCTAGAATCATGTCAAAAACGAAAATAGAAAAATATATTTTATTGTATATGAATAGATGGTAATGGTTACCAACATATCAAATAAAAAAACAAACCCAAAAAACAGATAAAATTTATTTAACTACAATTCTTGAGTTTTTGACGCCAACAAAAAGCCATAATTATCTATCGTACGATTATGACTTCTTTGTTGAGATAGAAAGCTCGGAATTGTAGTTTAATAAAATAATTGTAGGTTGTTTATTTACTTCGTATTTTTATTATTATATTTGAGGATGTTTTAGTAGAAAGACTCAAGAATTTGTGTAAGGAAGTGTCTTCAATGATGCAGTTATATTTTGGGATCAATCTTTCTATTGTTCGAATTCAGTATTTTCTAGGCATAGATCTATTCCTAACGATATTTGTGATATTTTTAAGAAATAAGAATTTCTTGTCGAGTACCATGACGTATGTAGTTGGCAGTTGATATCCATAAATAGATTTACTTCATGAAGTGACCAAAAGCTTAATTTTTTTTGCAGCACCACGACCTCTACTTTAAAAGATTCCTGTTTCTTACAAACTATCTTGGTTTTATTCTTTGCCATTGTATATTGACCTGATGTCACCGCACAGGCTGATTTAAAATGATAAGTTGTCTGTTTAAATAATTTTTTTGGCAAAATGACTTGAGATGTTTTGAGATTGTTTTGATTTAACAACTGTTCAAACAAATTATTGTTTTCTTTGTTAGAGAAAAATGTCTAATTAACTAGAAAATATCTCCCTATTTTAAATTATATTGGAAGAACCTGAATTTCTGAATTTTTTGAGCTAACGGAAGATTTGTCATAGAAATTATTCTGTCTTCCAGTTTAATAAAATTACTAGAGAAAATACAAGTAAGATACTATAATTAGTACTAACCCCATTTCACAGTTACTGTTTCCAAATTGAGCTCCTTTATCCATATTAAGAGTTCCAGCTCCGCCACCAAACCCGTAGCCTTTGGGGCCAAATTTGCGTCCATGACAGTTTTTACAGTAGACTTCCCCTTCATGTTCAGCCACACTGGTGCTATCTAACATCTTGTTGCACATTCCTTTAAGGAAAATAAAGTTAAAATAATTTAAAATGACACTAAATTATATTTTAGGTGAATATTTAATTTCACATATTGAATCTACCTACAGGTCCAAAAGATAAAGTTTGTGGTAAATGAATAATAAATTTAATAAAATGAATATCTATTGAACAGAACACAGCTTTTACAAAATTGGAATTGGTACAAGAATGACAACTAGAACAATAAAGAAAATACAAATAATAATTACAATAGGGTCAGACAACAGTGACATTCAGAAACAGGAAATAGTATCTAACTAGTGGGTCTCCAATACTGAGGACATTGACATTAATAAAACAATAAAGTCTGAGTTAAATAAATAAAATGGCTAATTGTTATTAATCTATTCGAGAAATTCTGTTTACTACCCTGTAGAAGGACCAGTACTGTCTATAGTCAATGAATATCTACATAGCAATAGCTCTCAAATTAAAGTTCATGTTTTGTAAATTACAGCTGTTGAATTGATTGTTAAACAAGTTATTGTTGTCATGGCATTCGTTCTCTAAAAATTGTTTTAAAGTATGTCTATTTTTAAAAATAGTTTATCACCTTTCCGAAGAATTTAGGCTTATAAACTATTCACAGAAAGTCCTCTAACGAGAATATTGTCAACCGTCCAGACTTCATTTTAAACCTTTTAAACCATATATTATTAAATTTTAGTTATCCATTCGAAATTTATTTAAAATTGCTTAATACAATTAATTATATAGCTGATTAAAAACACACTAAAATATATTTCATATGTAGAAAAATATGTGAACGTCCGATTAAGTCCTGTCCAAAATTGTAATAAATATGTAAATACGATTATGTAGTTATTCATTAAAAATGTTGAATAATTATCGTAACTTTATTCTATTGTACTTATTTAGTGTCGCGTTAAACAAGGTTTAAATTTCTCAAAAATTAATTCACTACCTATATTTAAATAAACATCTCTTTTTTTAATTAAAATGTAAAAAATCAAATAAGGTAAACTCACCGCACTTCAAACACATTTTATGCCATTTTTTATTTGCTGCTAACCTTTCTTCAGCTGCATAAACTGCTTTTTTGCATTTGGGGCAAATGTCAGGCATGATGAATCTAAAATGAACAAGTATAGTTTTTTTGTTTATTAAAGTAATTTACAGTTAAAAAATTAAATTCCAATAACAAAAATGAATTTACATTATTGCACAAAATTATATTAGAATTTGTAACTGTAACTTTTATCCATACTTGGATAATGAAAATAGTCAAAATATTAATAAATTAGTTTTCAAATTAAATAATATATTTCACGTATGCACAATTCTTAATCTAATCCCACTCTAATAATGAAATTGAAATGTTTTATTAAAATTTCAAAGAATTTTCCTGCGAGAAAAAACGAAACATTGGAAAAGTATTTTTAAAGCACCATACTTACAAGTCAGTAACTTGAAGACTAACAGTTTACAGTCAAAATACGTTGTCTATATAATGGGGAATTGCTAATCACGTCCGCTTACCAAATCTACCTACATGTAAATTCGAAACTGGGATACTTATCTTACCCTGATCTATTGGTGAACACCTTGCAGTTCTGTAAAAATGATAGGTATGCTAGGCCGACCAGAAAACAGTTTTAGCTAGAAAGCGCAATTATTTATGTTCGTTCTGGGTTTTGTTTTTTAAATTGGGGTACAATTCCTGTATAATATTTATAGAAAAGAAGATGTTGCCAGCAGAAAGCTAATGCTAACTGTAAAACCCATCGGTAAATGCAAAATGACGTTAAACTGATATTTGGCACCAAGGCGAGTTGTGTAGAAGAAATGTTACGCATAATTTTACTTATTGGAGAATGTCTGGAAATTCAGCATTTTGTACAACACAATCGGTCACCAACTTTTCATGTGCACAAAATGAATAACTAAGATATCTTTTGTGAACCAAATTGTATGTAGGTAGGTATAGTGCAATGATGGAATAAACTATTCGACTTCACATTTGAATACCTACCTATAACCAATCTAACCAAAATAAATCATCATATACATGTGTAGACTGGTAATATATACATACATAGGTACAACTATTCTATTGATTCTAAATTACTTTACCAAATAATCAATCGCTTTAACACGTTGATTTATGATTGTTACTGGAGGTTTACCTACTTCTGAATGCCGACGGCAAATAAATTATGTCTTGATTTCCGTGTTAAACAATTGTTGTTTTATGTCTACATACATACACACAGTAAATTGTGTGTCATTGATCTGGAAATGTAACGTTCAGGTTCGAATTCAAGCTTTTGATGTTATACAAGAGTAATTTATGACGAATCCGAACAAATTAAAAATCTAATAAGCATGTATGTATTCTATTGGAATTTAAATCAATTTGAGTTAGCAATTTTTTAGGCGGAAAAATATTTAACTGAAAACAAACATTTAATACATAAAGTCGTGGCCTAAAATTCGGAATAATAGTTGAAAAAACACAAAAAATAATAAAATTAACTAAATAAATTAACTACATTGAAATAGTATATTATTAAAACAACAATTTCCGTTTAAATCATATATTAATTTAGTTGACTCTCTTTTCTGATTAGATAACTGTTTCCGTCAAATTTAAATTGTTTACTAGACAAAATGGCCATGTTTTTTAAATCAGCTATGAGAAAAACCAATCATACGCTCCATAATTTTATTAGACTTAATAATTATCTTTCACTACATTAGATCACACAGACTCTTAAACTATTTTCCCCACTATGACAAACTAAAACAATCTTTTATCAACCCATTTTGATTTATTAAAATTTCATAAGTAATTCTATGCTGTTCCATGACAATGGGTGTTTCACGACTTCTTTTACCTCAGTGGTTGGACATACTGTTATTGGTCATTTATGGCCAAAAAGAATGAAAACCATCACTATTTCTGGGCCTGTTTAAATGCATGGCACCAATAAAATACAAACTGCATACAAAAGTCGAAGGTTCTACGATTTATCACTAACTAACTGACCCCAATTTCTCTCCCAAATTATTTGGATACGTAAATGGCACCATTCTCTTATATTCAGGATATCTACGTACATTATTATAGCAAATAGAGAGTGAAAGACATGTTTCATTAAATGATTTATATATATTTCAAAAGATACTTGATAAAAAAAATTATATAAAAGATCAATAATTAGGTATACTTTTTTATGTGTACTCTTTTAATACGTATACTTAAAGTACAAAAGATAATGTAGTGGAGGGGTGCACCATAAATGCTGTTTTCAACAAAAGAAAAAGATTCAAAATGTTCACTATCATTTTGTAAAATCGGTCAACGTTATGTGATAATTTTAACACTGAATCTTTTAATTTTGATACATTTTGAGAAAAAGTGACATTTATTTTGTACCCAGCCCCTACTTCAAGTCTTTATGCCATATCGTAAAACAAAATATATCTTGTTGGAAAAATAAAAAAATACTTAAAAACAAGTAATTAGTAATAAAATAGGTAAACATAATAATACAAAAATTGATTTAAATCTGTAAAATCCGATCTAGATTTGTCAGATAATTATATGTTATTTAAATAAATAATAAGCAATTTGTGAAAATTTAGACGATTTCTACCAACATTTTAACTGACAAGCCATTACTCGAAAAATTCACAATCAAATTTAATTATTGAAAAATGAAAGAAAGAATTATAGCATATCTTTCAAAGTTTTAATAAACATATAAAATATACAAAAATATATATAATTCCAATACCTAAGGAATAAATCAAACTCTGTTGTGGACGGAAGAGAAGAGTAAAAATACAAACAATATCAGATTTTACCAAAGTAATCGACGTTCACACTAAATAATGGACTGTCAACAGAGCTTTGTCAAATCTTCGTACAATTGAATCATCTATTGAAAAGTCAAGACATCCCTCAGTTTTACTGATGAAGTAAAAGATTACATCAATTTCAAAAAGTGAAAATAATCCTAGCAAGCACAAAAAAAACAAGTTGGGCTAAAACTCCCTACATTAATTTGATTCAAAAGAGTAAATATGCTCTAACTCTAAAAAAACAAGTAAATGATTTCTATCAGTGACAACTTTGTCAATACACTTAGAAATATTGGAAGTTGGTCTCGAGAAACATGGTGTAAAATTCGGACGGTAGTTAACCGTTATGAGATAATTCGTCTTTGAGTCTAGAGATTTCTGAAAAACAAAACAAAAAAAGCAAATGAGCATTGACGGTTTCTATTAGATCATTTCTTGAAGTAGCAACTTCTAGAAATAATTTACTAACAAAGAATAGTTTTAAAGTTTAATTTTCTAGAATTTTAAATGAACAATTAGTGAATATTAAAAATGCTTCAGTATTGGGAAAATCGTAAATACCTCCTACTATCAAAATAATAAAAGAAAACTATTTCACTACATAGGATTATAGGCAACTGTCGTCTGCCACCGATAAGATAAGTAACAAGTTTACTATTTTTGTATCGTTCACTCTCAGGCATTAGAGGTAATGTTCAGATGTATTTACGAGTAGCATACATACAGAACAGCAGAGAGCTTTTTAAAACACTGTCAGGTGTTAAGCAGACTAACGTTAGTAAATTTTTATTCAAAACAAATTCTCAGTATTCCAAAACTATGTATCGAGGTTTAATTAAAATTTTTGTAGCTGCCAAAAATAAGAAAACACCAAGTTTCGTATTCACAATTAAAAATTAATTTAGATATTTTGTGAATTTTATGTTTAATTCAAATTTTCGTATCAGTCTAGGCTGATGATAACGGATGTCCCACTTGCTCTATTTCATGAACTATTTTTAGTTTCTAAGTCAGATTTAGTGATTTTAATGTTAAATACTCAGGAATAGCTACATATGTTTTTACCATAACAATATATGAATTGTAGCCCCATACCTTGTCTTAATTCCTTGTTCTCCTGGCTCAATTCGTCATTTCGACTTGAGAGGAAAATTGCATCATTCAAGGCATCCTTGAGCAAACTCCGATAGCGCCGCTCTATCTCGAGTTTTTGATTTTCAAAAGTGTCGCGAAATTCACGAAATGTCTAATTAGGTAAATACATAAAGTTGAGAGCAATAGGTACACAAAGATATACGTAGAATGAAATCTTACAAAATTACAAAATCATAAATTAAAAATTAAAATCTTGCTAGCCTTTCACACTACTTACACCCATAGAATTGAATGTAATCTAAACAAAATATGTGTAAAAATATGGTTTCAACAGAAAACAACAAATTTTTAAGACCAAATTAAAACTATGATATCGTGTGCATCTTGTTCTACACCCAAACTGAAGCATGATAAGATGGTCAGTCAAGTTTGGCAATTGAAAGTACTATTCAGTTCATTCGAAATCCATAAAACAGTCCAGTCAGAAAAGAAAAATATAAAGATGTTAAAATGCAAAACAATAACAAGAAATATGGTGCGTGACTTAGAACCCCCAGCGGTGAGTTTTAACCAGTTTTGTGTGTACACAACCGTCACTCTTCCCATAATCTAGTTATTATTCAAAATTTAAAAGGCTAAATAGGCACTAGTTGAATTAAAAGGCAGATCAAAATCAACTTTTGAGATGATGGAATCACTACATTTATGCCAACAATGCATATATAAGAAATGTAATGGCCATGGTTGATTGAAAAACCAATATGACAAATAATACCAAAAATATCATAATTGTGGTTATTATAAGAAATAAAATTAGGAACAACTACATTA
>JAUYWI010124360.1:0-10170 GCA_034780595.1 Parotoplana pacifica | reverse complement strand
GTTGAGGGAAGGCCACTTGATGATGAGCCAGAAACAACTGTGGTTGAGGGAAGGCCAGTTGATGAGCCAGAAACAACAATAGTTGAGGGAAGGCCACTTGATGATGAGCCAGAAACAACTGTGGTTGAGGGAAGGCCAGTTGATGAGCCAGAAACAACCATGGTTGAGGGAAGGTCAGGTGATGATGAGCCAAAAACAACAATAGTTAAGGGAAGGCCAGTTGATGATGAGCCACAAACAACAATAATTGAGGGAAGGCCAGTTGATGATGAGCCACAAACAACAATAGTTGAGGGAAGGCCAGTTGATGAGCCAGAAACAACCCTAGTGGATGTAAAATATTGAAACATCAATTTTTGTCTTTTTGCATCTTGCTGCCTATCTCAGCCTGATTGTTTCCATTTCTTGTCTTCACTCATCTGAAATGAATGAAATTATATTTAAATTATGATGAACTATATTAAAGATAATTACAAACAGAGACTACTCTCAGTCTATGGCTATCAGGATTGAGGGAAGGGGGCCTAGGTACCTACAAATTTGGACATAGTTTCCCCATAGCCCTCAGGCCTTATTTGATAGCTGCCAAGGAAATGTGTATATAAAGATTAAGTCCAATTGATTGGAATATATGAATAACACCTATCTGTCGCATTACTATAATATGAGATCAAGTATGGTTGAATATTAGTATTTGTAAATATTATTAAACTTTAAATATACTCACCAGTGAGTCTTATTTTTCAGTTCTTGCCTATTTTAAATATGACACACAAATTTATTTATTTCGTATATCAAAACAAAAATGTATAGCCATTGAAATTAACAGTGTTATAATCATTTCTAAACATCACTGACTAAAATTTCATGGGTTAATGATTAATAAAAATTCGTCTCATTGATTCTAGGTAGCCTGTTATGTTTTCCTGCTCACTTTTATAGCTCAGTACATAGGTATAAAGACATCCTTTTTAGTAAACCACTCATAGGTCATCCCCTATAGATGCCTAGTAGGTACATATGTAAATTTGAATGACACAAAGATTGATAGTTTGACAATGCAATACCATATATTTGAGCAGATTTTTACCAAAAAAATCCAAAAATTTTTACCCCTGTTGCTACGGACCTGAAGGGAATTTGCTAACTTGAGAAGAATTTATATACACTTCAAGATTATCCAGCCAAACGAATTTGTTATGTTCATTACAGTATCTTTTGACAAATTTCATTTCAACATCTTTGTCACTTGCTGACACTGTTTCAGTTGCTTGACCAACAAAGTACTTAATATCCATTTTCTTTCACAAAAAATTAACAAACAGCCAGTCATTCTTTTGGATTTTATGGAAATCAATAGAAGATACACCAGGAAAGACATCACTCTCAATTTCCTGGACAACATTTTCAAATGATTCTGAAATCTTTTCAGTGGTCTTAACTTTTGTTCTTTTATGTTTGACAGCATTATCAACTTTGTGGACCTCCTGCACATTGATAATTGTTGTATCATTATAACCAACTTCAACATTCATAATTTTACTGACTTCCACAATGTTCCAATTTTGAACATACTCTTTATTCAAACAATTTGTTCATTGGTAATTGAGAAGACAGTGGCAGTGGCAAGATAGTTTTCTTAAACCAATGACACCAAATTTTATTCCAACTGCCAAATGGACACTTAACAAATGAGCAGCTACTAGTGTTTTAGCACATTGGTTTCTATTAAGAATTGCTGTCTACAAAATAAAAAAGATCTGAAATGCAACTTGTGAGCATTTGAATCTTCTGGTTCAAAAGACATATTCTCATTCAGATATTTGAATATTTTCTGTGGTGAATCCAAATCAGATGCACTTATTGTCAGAAGATCTGTTGGGCTTTGGTTTTACTCGATGCAACCCAGGCATCATAAACACCATAATGTTTATCTCCATGCATTCCAAACCCAGTGACTTCTAGTGATTACATGATGACGATGTAGGCTTGATAGAGGTGTTGGTAGGTGATGTGGTACTCTGCCTATGACAAAGATCAAGCAGAACTTTCCATCTAGTACCCTCTTGTACTCCCTTTGAGACTAAACATTCAAGTAGGCCATTCTTTTGGACTGAATAGAAAAAATGTGCAACAATGCTTGAGACAATCGATAATATTACACACTGTCAGTTTATTACATGACATACTGATCTCCAAGTTTAGTGTGTGGCTTCCACAGTGAATATATGCTGCATTAGGAACATGATCCTTGATCAACTTTTGCACACCTACTTTTCCCAATGACATGTTCCCCACACCATTATATCTTTGACCTCTAACATTTGCCACTTCTAGATTTCTTTGTTTCAAAACTTTTATGATTTCTTTGGTTATTGCAGCTCCTTTGATTTTTTGAAGTTCTGTTACTGTAACAAGCTTATCTCTAATTTCAGCATCTTTATCAACATAACACATACACAGCATCATTTTTTCAGTGTTACAGGATGTCACTTCATCCACAAGAATACTCTAAAATTTTGCATTTTGAGCTTTTTGAGTAAGTATGATATTTTTCACCATATTCATTAATTCATTCTGAACTTTGGGAGATATGTATGTGGCATATACCATTTTGGGGGTCTAAATATTGACATAACACTGGGTTATATTGGCAAAGAAGTTGCCTGGATTTTCATCAGATTATATTTTTTGAATTGCAATTTTTTGCTTAGCATTGTACAAAAGGGCTTCTGCTAAAATTTGATGATGGCAGTATTAATATGTGCTGTTATTCTTTCTTCTGGTTGTTCCAGGTAACAAGTTTTTCAGCAGCTTCCATCACTTCATGGTGGTACTGAGTACCTAGGTGGCCTTTTGCTTCTTCCTTCTTGTGTCATTTATGGAATGGATTATTGACAAACTGGCCCTTTGTTTGTCTTCCAGTGATGCAAAACAATGCACATGCTATGCAGTATATACCATCACTTGCTTTACTGTAAACCATCCAATGGTACTCATTCAGCCCAATTTTCTTGCAACTCCTTTGACACCCATTGAGCAGAGTTGTGGGGAACCTGTAGTCATCATCAGGGATCCAGTGACATTTGTAGAGGTGGTATTTCTCCTGATCAGTCAATTTCCCAATAACTTTGGTAATATCATCTACTTCTACTCCAGTGTTGACAAGAGCCCCAATATCATTTAGATTCAATGATGGTGGGTCAATTCCAGAGTCTGCTGTTGCAGAACTATCAATCACTTCATTCACCTCCTCTGGGTTTGATGTTTGGCAACTTGAGACTGGTTCACTGATGCTACCACAATCATTATCCATCTTTCTTCTCTTGATTAAAAATCCATCCAGTTTGTAGCAAGTTTTGAATGCCTTCTTTCTTTCCCATACTGAAATATATGAGAAATAGGTATGTATTCAATTGATTTGGTTAAGTGGTAGAAGATTGGCATTTGATTATTAATTGCTGGAATTATTAAAATGAATGGTTACTCCATAGTCCTATATCTCCAATGCTGATACCTATAAAACTATTTGTTTAATTCAAAATTACAGTGTACTCTCGATATAACGTCATTCTCACTTACTGCCCAAAATTATGCAGAAACAAATGGCACACAATGTTAAATTCTCGTTGCAACGCCAAAATTCATATACCGCCATCCACCAACCTTTTTTCTGAATGAATGTCTCAATCATTATACATTTATACTTGATAATTAGCCAAATACACCTATATATACAGCATATTAAGAAAGTCTACCTCATAGGTATCCTTCATCACATTTCTTTTCAATCAAAATCGCAGAAGAAAATAACAGATTATTTTGTAAAATAGACATTGTTGAACATTAATAATTATGTACCTACCTTATTATAATTCAAATTTTTATGTAAATATATGTGCATTTATAATGTTTACAAATGCGTTATAAAATTTGCTTAGGTACATACAAAAGTAGATTATATATAGAGGAAATATATTTAGACTAGTATTTCAATACAACACCAAATTCACATAACGCCAGCCAAAGGCTCTGAACAAATGCTGGCATTATATTGAGAGTACACTGTACAAGGAAGACATCCAGTTCAGATGGAGTAGCCAATGAACACCTCAATCACCTGGGTCCAAAAAGCTAAACAGACCATTCTCAATTTGGAATAGAGGACTACAATGATTATCTCTATCCTCAAAGCTGAGGAACTGGTATCATACAGACTCATCAGCCTTATATGTACAACAAGCCAAACTTATGGAAAGACTAGTGAAGCATTGACTTTATCACCACTTAAAGAAACAGTAATTGATTAATACCAACAAGCAGGCATTGCTTCAGGAAGGTAAACAGTATGGCTTTACAAATGGAAAGAATCAATTTGCACATGATGGTCTGCAACAAAAAATAAGCATAAGCCTACTATTATTTATTTGATTTGAGCAGAGCGTATGTTTGCACATGGAGTAATGGCCTCATTAAGAAGTTGTTAGATATGAAGATACCCATCTGTTATGTGAAGTGGGTGTCAAGCTTCCTAAGGGTCATACAGCTAGAGTGTACAGAGGAGATTCTACTGCAAGTGCTGAGATTTCATTGAAGGCTTAAAACAAGGATCAGTCATGGCCTCTACCCTCTTCAACATCTTTGTTAACAACCTACCCAAGTACTTACTTACCAAAGGAATGTCATTTCACATTGGTTGTTGCACAAGTAAATAGCATTATGGTGACAGAAGGTCTTGCACTGAGGAATGGAAAAATGGCTTGATGAATGGAGAATGGTCCTGGCAAGAGACAATTTGAATCTATTCTCATCACAATGGACAACAAGATGGCATATAGAAAGCTGAACCTGATGATTGGAGGAGAAAACATCTACACAATCAAACACCCGAAATTCCTTGATATTTCATTTGACCACTAATTAAACTTCAACCAACATGTAAAGAATTTTAAAAAGAAAGCTTCTACACAGAACAAACTCTTCAGGACTCTCCATAGATACAGATGGGGCAGTTCAGAGGAAACATTGAGAATGCTCTACATTAGTCTTATCAGAGCAGAGATGGGAAATGCTGGAGGGGTCTGGACCTTGGATAGCTGGTGCTAGTGAAACTTCCAAGATGAAAAATGGAGGGAGTGCAAGTGGCTGTGGTTAATGTAGTCCTGGGTCTGTGTAAAGATAGTGAATTGATGCACACTACTAGAAGCCAATGAGATGTGAATAAAAATTAGAGGAGATATGCTTGTTGGTATCTAGTTCTTGAAATGGACTCCAAAGCATAAAATGGTGTGTAATATATATATAAAACCTTTTCAAATACATGGAATAGATTTGTAAAAATAATCCTTGTTGCTATGCAATATTAGTGTCACCCCCAAAATAGTCTAGTTACAAAATTTCATAAAAATTTGTTGATGTTTAGACTATGATATCAGTGATGAAGGAGGAGTAGAATCAAAATAAGAAAAAGACAGATTTTGAAATACTGTATCTACTGTAACTACTTGACTGGTTTTGATCAAATTTGGCACATGTAATCACCATCTGTAGCTATCCAAATAGTTATGAATTTAAAGTCAATAAACTGTTTCACTTTTAAATGAGATAGGTTCAAAAATGGTCCATTTTTAATTAACCTATAAAACCCATTAGACTACTGAAACATTCTATTTTATCAATCAGAATTATTCAATGTGCAATTTAAATGCATATATTTTGCATTAATAAGATAAGCTACTAATGATGCATATAGCATGAAAACAACCCAAAGCCAACAATACTGGAAAGAAAGTTTAGTATTGTAATTTCTGTTAGTAAGCATATGCTGTCATGCAAAAATTAATGCTTCTGCATCATCATATTTTCAAACAGCTGATTAATTCTAAATATCTTATTTGAATAAAATTAAATATGTAGGCAGTTATAATTCCCAAAATAAATTTGTATTTATAAATCGGTATGCCAATGCTAAGTTAATCTCTATGTTAATAACAAAATTAGCTAAAAAATAAATGTCCCCATAAATTTTTGCTTCTTTCCTTCCTGATACTTTCCAACATTGGAAAACTTTTTTGCATAGGTAGTGTGTTGTCTGAATTTAGGTAGTGGTCATTGTGTTGAACAGGGTAATTATGATCAATAACCACTAGCTGACTCGTGTGGAAAATGAAATCTGTTGGGTGTCTTAGATGCAGACAGTGATAAGCTTTTGTTTCTGATGTAACATAACAGAACTACGAATACTCTATTTTTCTTTCCATAAAAGTATAGGGGGTTAATATAGTTTATGTTTTAACAACTGGTTTGTCTACAATATATCTATTTTAAACAGAGTTTATCACCAATTTCAAAGAGAGTACCTACTTTATAAACTATCTAAATATAGATAAAACACGCAGATAATTGTTTTTAGTTATTTATGTAGTTTGTTTATATAATAGACCTATTATAAAAATATCCAATTTCAAATAATATACCTATTAACTGTATAAGGTATCTAAATATTACAAAAATATCTAAAAACTTATTTTTTGGTTATTTGTGTAGTGAAAATGGATTTTGTTAAATTAAGTTAATGTAATAATTAAAAGTGTAACAGTAGAATTATTTCTCTTTAGTTGTTCTAATAGATTAATTCATTCCGTTTTTTATAGTTTTGTCTTCTAAGAAGACAGGATGCTCTGCGGCACTATCTGGTTCGTCATCGGCAGCTAAATCAGGGGGTAAGGTTTATTATTTAGGTATTCTTTAATTACTTTAAAAAGATTTGACATGATCCAATTTGGATGGAATTTGAAGGTTTTATGATTTTCCATGAACCAATTTGGATGATTTTTAGGCTGTGTTATTTTTTTTAAATTCAGGAAATTTCTCAAAATTCACACTGAAAGATCTGCAACAAATTTCGTTCTATATTATTCATGGAAAGTATGAAATCCTATTGGGGCTAATTAATAGTGACAGATCATTTGAAATTATTCCTGGTAGTCGGTTAGAATTGTTTTCATACATTATTATGTTTCCAATGGTTTTCTTGTTTGCTGTAGTATCACGTTCTTCAAAAGGTGGCTCTGGGGGCAGTGGTGCAAAAATTGTTAAACATAACGTACCTGGATGGCAAAAACCAATCAAGAATTTTTTTGAAGGTGGCGGAGATGAATCACCGTAAGCAATGTTATTTATAATAGAATGTTTGTTTTATAAATGGTGATTTTTTGGATGCGTTGTTTTGCCTGTTTTCAGGTCGCATTTTAAAGAGAACAGTAAGCCTGGTGACGATGATGTAGTTTGCCTAGGAAACAATGAGAAACTTGAAGATGATCCTCGTAAGGCGGTTCAACGTGTTAAAGATGCCGACAAGACGACAACCGAGGTTGATGAAGAGCATGGCCCTGTTGATAATGGCAATGAAGATGAGGAACGGGGTGTGCAGGAAGGTGGCAACAGTGAATCTGAGTCAGAGGATGATGTGGTGGTGGAAGATAACAAGAAGTCTACAGAAGGTGATACTGGCTCTTTAACTAAGAAATCGGTTGCAAGACAATCAAACAGTGGTCGTTCTTCAAGGAGGAAAGCCAGAAGGAAAGGTATGGTATTTATCTCACCATTGTCACACCTAAAAATATACCTCTGGTCACGTTGCACCTGAACCAACTACTTAAATTCGAAATAAATGTCCAGAAGACTTGATGACGGTTTTTAATAAGTTTGCTATGCTGAAACCAAATATGCAAAATTTAAATCCTTTACCTATATCTTATTGAGATATGACTTTATATTCCAATATGGCCACCATTTATGTAAGAATCATATTTTTGAAGCATTTCTTAAACATTTTGGGTGGGTATAATTACAATCAGATATAAAGTGGGTGTAATGCATCATATAAATGTGCTTTCAATAGCCTAGATGACTTCCTAATTGCTTGTATGGTAATTGATGACGTCATAGACCCTATTTGGCCAGAAGCATGGAAAAATAGCATAAAGAATGAATTTAAATAAAAATAAAATAGTTTGCTCTATGTAAATGAATTTAAAAAGTTGTAGATATGCAGCTTATACATCTTTTGACACCAATATTTAACTAAGAAAATGTTTTCTGGTGGTGCAAGGTCAGAAACAAACTGGTTCAGAATGGTTCTGAGTGGTTCTTAAAGCCAGAATGTCGCTCCAATCAGCCCAACATCTCATTCTTATATATTAAAGATGTGTTATGCGTTACCAAGCTTCTAGACCTGGTAACATAGCTTCCAGTAGCTCTAAGTACCAGGATACTCATCTCTGGAAGTTTGACAACCCAATACAATGGCATTAAATGGATATACAATTGTTTTAAGAATCTAAAAATGAGATATTGAACTGATTGGAGTCACATACTGTTTTTTAGGAACACTCAAATGACTTCAAATTAGCTCTCAAAGTGGCCCAGAGTGGTTCTAAAAGCTATTTTGAGCTGTTTGACAACTCCTTAACGCTATTTAAATATCCTATTAGTGTAATATCTATCTTTTAAATTCTGATACAAATTTGTATCCTGTTATTGCCTTTTTATGGGTTGCCAAGCTTCCTTTAAGCTTTGAAGGTCCCCTATACTGGCTCTGAGAGCTACTGATCCCAGAGCTTAAAAAATGTTTATAATATAAAATAATGTCACCTATGTATCTGTAATAAATATGTGTAAAGTGTTTATGTTAAGAAAAAATATTGTTCTCCAGAAATGACATACTACGAGAGGTGCTTCATTTTCTGGACCTTTGATAAACCATAAAGTTGTCAGGTTCTGAGCCACAAGGTATAAGCTGCTCGAATTCATCATCTGGGAGTTTTCCATTTAATAATTTCAATTTTCCGATTATATTATTTGCTTCCTGTATAATTACATGAGAGGATTTAAAGTCAGTGTTGGAATAGTTAACCAATAAATTTGAATTTTAATGAATCTTCAACAATGTCTGAGTTTTTCAATATGGTCCAGCTTGTTAAATTTTGTAATAGAGATATTAGAATTTTTATTTAGTTTAGAGATGGACTTATGAATATTCAAATTGATTTTATCGAAATAATGAAAACTTAAGCATTTAAGGTTATCAATAAATTCTTTATCAATGTCAACATTATTTTTAGAAACAGAAGAAATACTTTAATTTCAGTTTTAAAATAAATAGCATCTAACTTCTTAGGAGTTTATTCACAGTTTTAAATTAAAAGCGAAAAGACACCGACAGAGTCAAATTTGAAAGTGAAGAGTTTAGATTTAATCTGTTTTAATTTTCTAATCTTAGTATTATTTTTTAAGAGCTAGGTTTCTAGTAGAATTCAAATCAGCTATAGAATAACCTGTATCGTTAAATGTTAAAAGTATACAATCCTCCAACTATATTTTGAAGCTTTTTTAATTATTTTGATTTATTTTATTTATATAAAACATTTAAATAATAGTGTAAACAAATCATTTTCTATTTGTAATATTTTGTAAAATCCGTTTAAATGATCGATGTAGATAAAAAATCGGACAAATAAATAAAAATATATGTGGATTATCTTTTAATTTTAAAGGGGAAAGACATCCTATTCCCCAGAGTACATGGTAGGTTAGAACCAGACATCTCTGGATTGAGAGTCCAGTGTCCAAACCCACGACCAGAGCTATGTGCAAAAGAATAAGTACTTCAAAACATTCGTATACCCACAGCAAGCTATTTCTAGTGGTTTTCTGTTGGTATAAGAATGTTTGTAAACACCTATTCTTTTCTACAGAGCGCGGTTGGACCCTGGACTCTCAATCCAGAGGAGTCTGGTTCTAACCTGACTATGTACTCTGGGGAATAGGATGTTAGTAATGCCTATGTTTGGTTTGGTATTTCTCTTCTGATTTATTTCATGTACTACTTGCAGAGCATATATTTGGTATCCTTTTTTCTTATTCAAATTGAATTCTGGACACTGCAAATTTATTTTACACAATGAAACTCCAAGAATCCTACGTCAATATCAAAAACTATTTGTAAATGTTGTTTTATATTTATCTCGTTTAAAAAGAAAAAAATATGACCACCCTGTTAGCAATAATATCTATAATTTTTATTTTTGATTACAGGGCTGGCAAAAAATAACCGTAACAAGATTTTTATAGCAGTAGTCCTACTTTTCTATATCTCAAAGTGAGAGA
>JAUYWI010124349.1:0-10170 GCA_034780595.1 Parotoplana pacifica | reverse complement strand
AGAATTGAAGGACCGGGCAGCCAACCGAGAAGGATGGAGAAAGTGGATGCCATAGAATTGAACCTGCCTAATAACTGGTTCGGCAGAACACACAATCTATATATTGATTGCTTTTAATAAAAATACATTTGGATATATTTACAAAAAGTTCGTAGCACTGGCTTTTTAGCGCACAGTTGAAAGCAGAGATGATCGGATATGATTGTTTCAGCTGTGGTCAAGTCAGAAACAAAAATACAGCCAATTAATACCCCCACCCCATCTAAGTGTTTTATGAAGTAGCCATTTCAAATCTGAAACCTTATGGTTTTGAAGAATATTCTAAAAGTTAAAGATCTGTGATAAAATCACTTTACTTTTATTTTTGTAAAACCTTTCCTCAAAGTAAAGCAATAAGAAAAAAAGTTTAAAAAACTTTGAAAAGGAAAGAAATGAAGAGGGTCCATCACAGATCTTTCACCTTTGGTGTTCGTACCAATTTCATCTATAAAATTTGACTCAAATGACGTGCGCTCAAAAATGCAGTCAGTAGGATTTTGCTATTCAGGTGTAAACAAAACAATTGTCATCTTACTGAATTGCAAGCCATCATCAAAGGAATTCAGGTTCTCGTCTCTGGGCAGGCATTTCTCTAAAACAAAAGTAGAGCACTGATAAAGTACAGAGCGAACAACTCCAATGAACGTAATAGTGGCCATCTATTGTTGATTGGCCTAGCTGAAGAGGCCCAACAAGGCCGAAACAGCGCTCCTGGGATATCATTTGGGAGGAATATAGATAAGTAGTATGTTTTTATCAAAGTATTTCTGTTTTTTATTATTCTTCTTAAACACATTATTTGACCAGGACCTGCTTTGACAGCGTGAGTGCCCTTTAATAAAAAACAGGCTTCCAAAACTTTCTTCATTTTCTCTCTTTATGCAAAATTGGCAAACTTTCTTCACTTCTATGCTTTGATACGAAATAGACGAACATTTTATATTGCTCAGGCAATGATTATGCCTAGCTGAAGAGGCCCAACAAGGTCGAAACAGCTGTCCTGGGCTATCATTTGCGAGTAATATAGATAAGTAGTATATTTTTATCAAAGTATACCTGTTTTTTATTATTACTCTTAAACACAAAATATCTTAAAATTTTATTTTTCGTTTTTAACAGGTTTTTATTTAAAAATGACATCTTAGGAACTGATTCTTTTTCAGTTGACAAACATTGATCTATCTGCTTTTTGTAAATATAGGTAAATTTCAGGAAGTTGGCATTAGGTATACATAGTCTTTATCTACCGTTTAAGGCTTAAAAGGTGATAGTTCAAATCCTAATATAAAGAAGTAAAGCATTTTTTGGATAGTAGGTACTGTGTAAGGACATTTGATAAAATCATTAGAGACCAAAAAGCTCAAGAATAGTGTTAGCTCAAACACAATACCCTAGTGCAATGAATATTTTAGACTCCAAAAAAATATAAAATGCGCCGTTTTCAAGCATGCTATAATTATTCTGTTTCTTATGATTTTTTTTTGGTTGAATAAAAAGTTTTCCCATTTAAAAATTTATCATCAACAAACATAATAGCAGCACTTAGCCTGAAATTGGTAGGTACATACCTAATTAATTAACTTCTGAAATAATAGTTTTTCTTAAATAAAAATGTTGTTCAAAATTGTATTTTAATCCCTATTTAAAATCTGTTTCTTTTGAACTGCTAGCATTGAAAAACACTTTAAAAAGCGGCTCTCATTGATATTTTATATTACTAATTTCAAGGAGGAAATAATCACCACAAAGCAGTTATAAATAACTGAAAAAATGCTTCCAAAATATAGTTTTGACAAACAATATTTGGACATTTTGTGAGAAAGTAAATGAACGACTTCTTAATGGTTTTTTACATAACGAAATACGTGGTTTCATAATTCGATCTACTTCTATTTATTTAAATTTAAAACGTTAGGTACATGATTTTTTTTAAATTTCAAAAATGTCTATTAGCAGAAAGCCGATGTAATGGAAGGTACGCTTGAATGGCAGAATTTTTGTGGATAATTAACGATTGAATTTAATATATTTTACGTTTCATTTATCAAACGGTAATTTGTATTGGTAAATATAACTATAGCTACTAGAGCAAAAATTTATTTAGTCATACACCAAAATACCTAATATACAAAAATATGCCGATAGTTTATTAAATAATCAATGTTTTAACTTATCACGTTGTAACAAGTGACTTTTTCATATATGCCTACCTATGTACACAAATAGAAGTAATATAAATGCTTACATCTTGATATAGGTACCTTTATATGTACCTACTGTAGGTTCTGATTGCCTGATCTTGTAAAATTAATATACTATAATACGAAATCAATGACTGGTGGCTATAATAAAACTACTAATCTGTAAAATCCCAAAGAGTGCAATGGGTTGACCAAATATAATTGAGATATACAAAAATACATCGATATTAATAGGTATTACCTTGCACCTTCACTGTATAGGTACTTATTTTATTTTTAAAAAGTGTAAACCTAATGACTCAATATACATAATTATGTTTAAGTAGAAAACATTAATTTAGAGAGTACTTTATAGTTTTGTCATAAATTAATACTAACGACTTAAGACACACATTAAATTACTGAACTACTAAACTGCTTATTTACATAATGAATCTATAATTCTGCATGATATATAGTTAATTGAAATTAAATTTGATTTCCAATTATTGTAAGGCCGCGCTTAAACAAATATGAATCTAAAAAATCTTACTATTTTAGATGTAATAACTATGTAATAATTATTCAGTTCTTTTGTTATGTAATATTTACCTACATTTTTTTATTGATAAATAGATGATTTATTTATTTAATCCAAAGAAAGATAATTGTATAACAGAAATACTACATTGTTGTTGGAGTAGTTTTACTTCGGAATAATCCCCTTTTGATATGTTTCAGTATTCTCTATATTCCCCATTGTAATAAACATTCTAGATCTAGAAGTCTTTAACATCTTAAATTGAATGAATCGTGCAACCATAAATAAAACAATACCCATTTTTAATCTCTAGTCAATAACCAAATTCTCAATTAAAAATTAAGAGTTTTATTTATTCTATTATTATAAGTATATTTTGACATAATTTTGTTCAAAAAAAGAGAAATCAATAATTTCGTTGTCTTATGTTTTTTTATTCCACCCTAATTAAATTACTAACCATAATATTTCGAAACTTTTTTTCTACTTTTGAGAGAAATGCAAAAGCAGATTATACCATTAAAATCTTTTCAAAATAACTCTTTGTTTCATTTCATAAATTGTGATTATGTAATAACAAGTCCATTAATAAAGAAACATAATATGACACATTTCGCGGCACACTGCTATTTATTAGAGTAAATTAAATAGGTATTCTTACTAAAGAATAAGCGAATGTGAATATTAAAGTGGCTAGTAGATAGTACAGAGATAAAAATACATTTTAGGAAAAATTAGAAGTTAAAACCAATAGATAAAACCGAATAGATAAAACCAAATTTTGTCATCATATATAAATGAAGAAAAAGAATTAAAAACAAAATTGTATCAGACGAAGAACTTACTTGCATAATTCCATGAGGTCAGAATATTCAGGAACGTACTGAACCAGAGCGGACTCCAGACTATAGAAACAATTGTACCTAACAGCCGTTAGGTTACAAAGTGAATCGTCGTTTGATCGTGTTGACCTTCTGAGAAACGAATCAGAGAGAGTGACTTTGAGGAAAGGTAGATGAAGCGAGCAACAGTAGAGTGCTGAACATAGGATAACTAAAACAATAAACGAAAATGAAATTATGCATCATGATTGGCATGAAATCACCGTAGCAAATTCTTTTGATGAGTTTTTGGTACATAAATGTATGGTATCTGAGCCGCCCAAATACAATAAGGATAAAAAGATCTGGGAATACATTAACCAGAAAGAAATTATGACTTTTAGGTCAAAATAGACATCTTGTTAAAATAAAATAAAAATTGTTGGGCAAAAAATTGAAACTAAAGTTCAACACAGAATTTATTAGTGTGCTAAGTAAAAATATTTTCATATAAAATAAGTTCAATATCTAGGTCACTTGCTTGTGAATCTGAAACTATTTAACGCATTAAATAAAACTTTTTTACTCCTGACGGCTTCATCATCCGCCCCATAAAAATCATATGAATTGACTGAAATTTGATACAAGTTATTTCTGTAATCCTAAAATTGTATTTCTATCGATACGACCTCAGAATAGTCATTTATTACTCTATGGATAGGACATATGTTTTTAGATAAAGGATGTGTTTCCTTCTATTTCTATTGCGGCTAGCATAAATAGACAGGTGTGCTTAACTTCTCAGTGAACAGCTGTCCATTCGGTGATGAACCGAAAAAAATTATTTCAAGGTCGTTCCAAAGTTATAAAATTCATTATATTTCTATCTATAAAATAAAATATTATTACAACAAGTACAATTATAATTATGAACAAAAATATCAACATCGTATTGTCAAATGGATCTAGTAGGATACCATTTTAAAATTGGCAAAAAAAGCACGTCTTCTAAACCTAGGAAATTCCACCAGGGTCTCCATCAGAGCAGTATCCTTTCCTCAATGTTATTCACTGGATCAAAGACCGTGATTCCATCCCCAATCATACCAATCCTTATTTCTTCGCTGATGACCAACTCACCTCTACCCAAAGAGCTGACATCGATGTTCTCACTAACAGAAACCAAGAAAGCACGGATGCCACGGATGCCATCGTTACCCGATCCAACAACTGGGAAATGCAAACAGCTCCCGAGAAATGTGGTACTCAATGGAGTAAAGAAGCATCTAAACAAATCAATATAGCATCAATGTGCAACAAATCAACAACGTCAACAAAGTCACCTTCTTTGGTGTTACCCTGGACAGGCTCCTTCACTTTGGCCAACACCGTAAGACACCTCACGTCCAAAACTTCTAAAACACTCCAACAGCTCAAAGTTCTTGCCAGTCGTTCCTGGGTAGCCAATTCTCAAACTCTTCACAGTGGTTACACCATGTACATGTAGCGGGAGCTTGGATCCTCCAAATGTTGCCCACTCACCTTTTCAATATCCAGAGGATTTAGTTTTAAAGCTGTCTTGAATATCACTATTAACTATGTCCTTCCTGAAGCCAGTCCCCAATAGGGCTAAAATGAAAGCCATTGCCCTCTATCAAGGAGCCATCAGACGCGAAGACGACGATCGATCCTATGAAGAAAGTGATGTAAGGCTCAAAACCTCCAGGAATGCCAGGCACGACCTTGGGCAATCCTTCGAACAGATGTAAGACTTTGACAAGTTTACTAAAGAACCCCTTAGCACACTCTCAACGTTATTCCCAACATGGAAACTATCGACTACGCTTATTTCAACACCAACACCAATCCACCTAAAGAAATCTGACCCCAGTGAGAAAGCGTTCGGTCGCGCTGGATTATTTCAACACAGGCTGATGGGTCGGTCAGTGATAGTATTAACGAAGGAAGGTGGGGGCAATTTCTTTAGTGAAAGCACTCTCTGTGCCCCAGTGGGAAAATACAGCTCTAGCTTCCGTGCCGAGCTAACTGCCATCAATGAAGCTCTTAGCAACATTCCCATCCCAACAACGACCGCAACCTCATCCAGATCCTTACAGATACCAAGTCTTCTCTTGAAGCTCTTGAAAGTGGCTCCCATGTCTCAATATCACCAATAAAATCTGGAAGCCCATTCAACGTCTTAAAGGGACAAAAATTCACTTTTATTGAATCCCTGCCCATTGTGGTATTCCTTGTAATGAAGAGGTAAATAACTTTGCCAACATCACCACCAAACTTCCCCAGTATATCACCCCTATCGACCTGGACGTCAATACAAAGGTGGCTAAACGCAGTATTAGGGAGATCTGGAGTTAAGAGGTTACCTACAGCCCGTAGAGTGTGTGTCATGATATTCGCACTCTTCAATAGAACATCACCGAAAACCTCAACCATCAGCAAATTAATAAACTTACCCAATCAAATGATTTTCTTCACTTCATTGGTCAAATCGAGTCCACGAAATGCTATCGCTGCCACCACCCCAAAGAAGACACCAACAACATGATCTTCCACTATCCAGCTTACAACCAAATTCGTTCTAGATCCTGGGCAACCCTTCCTTTAATGACACCATCAAAGCAAAGCCCGTGGAGTTCTCATTGCTATCAGACCTGCTCATCCATACTCCGCCCCGACAGGAGCGCCAGAACATAGAGAATATGTATTTTTCTTAGAAACATTATAATTTTTGAAACACCCTGTACCTATTATGTTACATCGACTTATCAAAACAACAGATGATTTTATGATAATGGGAAATAATTTATATTTGTATCATGTATTAATAAAATACAGATAATAAATTATGTACTACAATATATTGCTTTGTCTGCTTCGTCTCCATAAAACACAGTGATTAAAATTGATTTTAAGAATATCAACGATATTATAGTCATAAATAACACAGATTGTATTGAATTCGATGACATTAGAAAATGAGTTTGAAATGGAACATATCGTAAAGAAACGGGAAGCAAGGAAAGGGAATTTGAGATTTTGACGCCTTGCTTGCTTTTCACCCCCTTTTTAATGGGATGATAATAAAAGTGAAATGTTTGGAAACAAGCACTAATTAATAAAGGGAAAATATCAGCAGACAAGTCATAAATTCTCATTAGAACCACTATGTTGGAGACATAGACAAAACATTTTGACCATCTTTTTTTAGTTAGGTACACTGGGTTTCTGTAAAATATCGTGCAAATTTTATTTTGTCTTTTTCAAGTAAGTTAATTATCAAAATTAATTAGTTAGCTCAACAAAAGATATTTCTATTCATTGTAGATTTACCCTTTTATTTTATTGTTTTAGTGACCTATATGTTTACAATACACTCATGGTTAAACCAAGTTTTAGTTAATGAAAATAGCACACGTACAAACTTAACATATTTTGCTTCACATTGCAATTCTAAGACTAACGCAACCGGAAAAAAATTTTAAATCTAAATTTAGTTTTTGAGATATTCAAAAAAATCCATAATGATGAATAATCAATAATATTCAGTAAATAAATTGCACACTATAAACTTGACATTTAATCTTTCAAATTGCAATTCTCAGAATAAAGTAAGAAAATTTTTTTAAATAGTAGGTTTAGTTTTCGAGATATTCGAAAAAAATAATATTGATTGAAAATCAAAAATTTTCATTAAAAAATTGCACTTTAAAAATAAATAAAATTTAAAATACGCAATAGAATTATAAGACATCTATAAAAGAAATCAATAAAAAAGTTGGTTTAGTTTTAGAGAAATTTATAATTAAAGCACGATTTTGTCCCAAATATTAAGAATACCTTATTCTCTATATGTCTGTGGAACAAAATTTAACTTCAATTATATTTTCTCTAAAACTAATTCTATTTATTTTAATGTACATTTTTTAAAATGAAAAGATTGATTTTCATATTATTAATTTTCCATCAATATTCATTTTTTCGAATATCTCGAAAAATAACCTACCATTTTAATCTTTTTCTTGTGATAGTCTTAGAAATTGCCATTTGAAAAAATAAATGTTTAGTTTGTACGTGTGCAAAGAGTGTATAGATTTACAAATTAGGTACCTACACTAATTATATTGCAGGTAGTAATCTTAAATCTAAATAAAAGATTTGTGGAACTAATCAATGTTTTCTAAAAAAACTTTATATACATACCTACACCAATTGTACATAATTAAATAAAGGTAGTAGGTAATGTCTGTATTTTCTACTATTACTTAGGTTATCTCAACTTATTGATAAAGAAAATAATGAATATTTTATAATTATCATTATACCTAATCTACATAATTAGATGAACATTCTATTAAGAACAGACATTTAGGTATGTATGTATAACTAAAGTTCTTGGTAGTTTTCTATAATTTTCCATACAACCTAATCAAAACGTGGCATCTCACTTTTTGATTTTAAGAATCTTGAATGATTATACGTACTATTAATACGTACACATATTATTACAAACAATATTATAAATAATCTTGACCTCCCTATTTTAATTTCAATACATTAGTTGAAATATTTGGTTTACCAAAAAATACAACATTTGTAGTAATTTAATCTATTTAGGAGGAAGGGGCAACAATAGAAGGTTTAAATTTTATTTATTTTTAACTATAAGCAATTATTCATTTCTATTATCGATTACCAATTTAATGGTTAGTAGAGACGTTATTAACTTTATTATCAAAAGATTGGGTAACATGCCTAATATAAAATAAAAATTACAATACGGCTATCCAAGATGGATACATGCTAAATTATTCTGCCAATATTGCGAATCAGGATTGAATTTCCTAAAGTAATTAACATATCGATTGGTTTACTATCTCATATGAAAATTATATCTATTTTGAAAACTGTAAAAAGAGGACCAAAACTTTAATTTTCCAAACTAAGAGACCTGTGTAACCTATTTATTTTCATTATTAACTAACACTCTCAGAATATAGTTTTTGGCTTATCCATTTTAATTTTAATACATTGGATTTATAGAAAACATGTTTTATTTTAATGAATTACATCATAACAGGCCTCTAACTTAACTGAACCATTTTAGAGTACTTAACAGAAATTATAACTTGTAAGACAAAGAAAAAGACTATACATATACAAATTGTCGAGACCTACAACCATACGAATTATAGGTATTATTGAAGTCAATTCATTTACAAAATATTCACATTTTAGTATTATTAAGATATAAAACAATAACTGATTTAAATTTAGTTTGATTTTTTTAATTAGAGTATTATCTTAATAATGAACATTTTCAAACTCATTGATATAAACTAACTCTATGACATACGATTATAAGTTACTTTAATCAATAGCAAGTAGTAAATAAGTGTTTTATATATGAATTGGGCAGACTTCTGGGGCATCATCTAACCTTTGGGAGGTCATTTCTTTAGGCATCAAAAGTACAAAGATAGGCTTTGCTTATACTTTGTTTGCTTTATTCGGCAGACGCGCAGGCCGAATTCATCCATACTCCTTCTGTGTACTCTACAGGTAATAAATTAGAGAACAGAAGTCATATAAATACTACGTCGGGATCTTTTCAGTGTAATTCCGGTTTATGTCATAAAGTGGCATCATTTACCGGATACGTGTTTCACCTGTTTATTTCTTGACATGTTTATTAAAATTAGGAAGTCTATTTAATGTAGGTAATACCAAGGAACTTAATAATTTTACTGATGGGAAACTTGTTGCCAATTAATTTTGATAGCACCTTTTTATTCGTAAAGTTAAAATTCAGTTGTTTGTTTCATCTCAAAACCTTTAAAATATTCAATAACACATGTAGAATCGTCTCAACCATATCATGCTACTAAACGCTCACAAAGAAAGGCTTAATCACAATGAACCTCCATTGTTTGACAGTTTGATTCTAAATTGGAGCGGCAATTGTTTAACTTTGGAGTATTTTGATTTTTGCGATTTTGGAGCTTTGTCATTTTAATTTTAAAAAATTATTGCGAACATTTCAGTCTTGATAAATTAATATTGATATATCTATTTCAATTTTCTATCTAAATATATTGATTTTATATCATTTGTCGGATATTTCAGAAGCTGTACGCTCCTACAAACTCAGTTCTAAAATGGAGACACCGTTTGTGGTATGTAATTACAAAAGAATTAACGGCTATATAAACTACTAAAGAAAAGTAGTTATTGAGACAAAATATTTGGTATCAAATACATAGATGTTCATTACAATATTTTAATTTCTAAAGGATAGTAACGACCTAGACTAAACCGAAATTGGAAATATGAGTGTCTGATAGGGTTACTAATGAACAAGGTAAATATTAAGGGACAACTTACTGTTTAACGATTGTATTTATTATTTATGAATTTTTATTTCCAACATGAATATTTTATGCCTAAGAAAGATAATTTTTAAATTAGTATAGGTGAATGGCCAACAAGTAGAACATTACATTTCTTACATAAGGAATATGCATTGTTGGTATAAATGTAATGATTCCATCATCACTAAAGTCGTTTTTGA
>JAUYWI010124338.1:0-10171 GCA_034780595.1 Parotoplana pacifica | reverse complement strand
CTAGTTAACATTATTATTGGCATTAACTCTCATTATTGGCATATGTTATGTAATAATTTTGAAGTTTGTAAATAAAAAACGAACTTTTTTATGAGACAGCCTATATTTCATAATTTTATTAAAAAAACCTTGTCGATTTTGTGGCAAATCGATATTTTTGGCCAAACACATCTATAATTGGCCAGTCACAACCTTATGTCTCAAAAATGGTTTTAAATAGCTTATTATGTTCTTTTATTTAAAATTTCTATTTTTAATAATATCAACTGGGTTTGGTCTAGAATTCAATGGATCTCAATTCAGACTTTAGATGAAGCTATGAATTTGTTACTTGATACACAAGTAATACGTCAGATAATAAGTATATATTTATATATGTGTTAAATTTAACCATTCAGTCTATTGGCAAAAGAATTATCAGTTTTTTACTATCTAAATATATTGGATTTCTAGTATATACCATTTTTCGATCACTATAGATATTTTATATTTTTCTGGAGCCCTTATAATGAAATTTTAGGAAAACTACTTTTTTAAAATTAAAATCTAATTGATGCTTTTGTTACAAAAATAACAATTATGGATTTTTTGTGGCTCTCAAAAATCAATATTTTCAACATTCTCCAAAATATATGTGCAATAGGATCTGTTTGTAATATATGTACATACCAAATAGCATCTAATTTCATAATTATTTGACTTTAGAAATGGACATTTTTGGTATAAATACACTTTTAAAAAATTAGACCAACCTTATTTTGTCAAAGAGCCATCACGTGACCTTAAAGGGGGTCTGATCATAAAATGAATTACAGTGAAACCCCTACTATCCACCATCAGTGGGACAGATCAATTTTGTCAGATAATCGGTGGAAATTTACCGATACAAATTGTATTTGGTTCAGCAAAAGGTGTGGTGGTAACCAAGTGTAGCGGCTAATCGAGGTTTGATTGTACATTAAAAGATGCACAAGAGAATGTTGAGTAATTCCCCAAAAAATGTCTAGGAGTGTACACAACCTGTGACACACACTATGTGATTCTGAAAAGTAAAATTAGCATATAACTTGCAACCACATTTCTAGGGTTGACATCATAAGAGGAAAGAAATCTTTTTATGTTCCTTAATTGTAAATATCTCATTTTACTAAAAAATGAAATACATAATGCATATTTAGGAAACAAACGACTACCTCACCTTTTGGATCAAAATATAGCTACATCTACACAGAAGAACAGGAGAAAAAAAAGGTTTTGAAACACAGTTGGGTTTATTAGTCATTCTACTATCTTCGAGGTGTCTGAATGAGTATTGATATTTACCATCTTCCTTAGCGTATCCAAATACAAACCGTATAATAATTTCTCAAATATTGTTGCAGGGCTCGAAATTGGCCTCATAAAACCCCAACATTCATGGCTATACACACGGGGGCGTAGTTTATAAACGAAAATTTAGGTCTTTTACAACGAAGAATGCAGCTAAGAGCACTTTGTTTAAACACGCCTCTACAAAAAGAGCTTTTTGCAGTGCAAATTTGGTATGTGTTTTTACTGTATATTTAGCTTATCGGAAAAATGAGCCCAAAACCCTGGAAAATTTCGAGCCCTGTCGTCGTCAGTAATTATTAGTTGTGAATAAATGATCATGAAACGTACTAAAATTTTAATTTTGTAGTCAACAGTAAGAGTTTGAACTAACAGTAAACATTTCCCATCGAGTAAGTGAAATAAGTGAACATATCGAAATTGGTATATTAGGATATACACTGGAGTGCAATAAGAATCGCCACTCTACATTTGAAATTTAACATAAGCGTGTCGATTCATTATCTTTGATGGCAATAGACTTTAATTAATGAACATACCTAATGAATAGAAATCACCCAATTGGTTAACTAACTAACCAATTGGTTAATTAAATTAGCATAGAAATCAATAAATTTGTGCGTTTAATATAAATACAATTTTGGATAAAGTATCTCTATTTTACTTTGGGTGGCGATTCTTTTTGCACTGGAGTGTATATAGTAATGAACATTTAACATTGTGAACAGACAGAGAATACAAACTAAACACTAAATGTTTGCGTTAACCCAAACCATAGTTACTGCTCACAGAGGTCCATTGGATCCGATTCATAGCCTGCTGACACTCGTTTCTTGGTTGTGAAGGAGAAACCCAGTCCTAAAAGTAGTAGCAATTTCAGGTAGAAATTTGTTTTTAATAAGTAAATAAATATTAATTAACTTCGTCTATTCGGAGGCTGAAGTCATTTACATCCATTCGAGTTCTTGTACATTTCTAAATCATCTATGTCACATAGATTATTCCTATAATGAAAAATATCGCATTTACGTGAATATGATATTTTCATTATAGGAATAATCCATGTCACTATATCACCTTTATGAATACGACCCTTAATAGGTTCGATCAGAAAAAAATAAATAACAAATTGAAAATTGAGGTCAATTAGTTTCGGATCAGAACTGGTTGAAGGCATTACAAATCATATTTTCTCAAATTCAATTTTAGTAAATAAATTGATTCCAAAAATCACAATAAAGATATATTTGTGATGGTGCAAAAGTCCTTCAAGGCCGTATTCACAAAGATGATATAGTATCACTTATTCCAATATTACAGATTTATAAAAATCGATCTGATTTCCTACAAGGAACGAGACAACTGTGTTGTGGTTAGACCTGCTTGTGACATTCTGACATTGATTTTTAAAAACAACAAAAACATTAAGATATAGTCATATATTTTCAGAAATATGGTTTATTGTATGTTTTTTGTATGTATGGCATCTCTTAATGGCATCTCTTAATATCGACGACAACTTATGAGGGTCTTTGTATATGTGCACCTACTTTTAACCTAATTCATGCTATTCTAAAAGGGTGTACCCCCTACAAGCAGTGGATATCTTATTAGAAGTGTTTCTCAATCTAAACATATCCTAAAATGTTAAACAATTGCACATCTACCTGCATTACTATCCGGAGTATTACGAGTACTTCTACGTGGCTCCAGTGGAGGTGTTACAGCAGAAATACTGTTCCTAGACCTCTGTGAATTGGACTTTGGACTAACGTCAATACTGTGTCTAGACTGATGAGAATTGGACTTTGGAGTGACGTCAACACTGTGTCTAGACCGTTGATAATTCGACCTTGGAGTAACGTTACCACTTCTTGTCTTCCTGACATCACTACCCGAACCCAGTTTGTGCAGAGTTGCATCGGACAGCTCAGTGTCATCACTAAACATATTTGAAGGAACGCTTTGGTCTAGTTTTCTGGTCTGTCCACGCAGTGGCTGTGATGATTCCTCGCTCACAATAGCGAGATTATGTCTCTTCTTCACTCGGTGATGCTTCCCACGAAACAAATTTGAATTATCATCATCATCCGTGGTGGTTGTAGTTTGATCGTCAACTGGAATGCGTCTAAAGTTTAACAATGCATGGATCATCAACCTTTAAAAGGAAATTCATACCAAACATTTCGTCTATTTGCTTATTTCACAACACACGTACTATGACCTACTATGACTATTATTAGGACTATCCTATATCATGATCTGTTCACACCACATTTTCCAAATCCATATTTTGTCAGTAATTTTGAAATATTTTCAGTAATTTAGCTTATATATAAAAAAAGAGGTGACAAATATAAACTTAAAGGGTATACAATAGTAAGAATCTAGAGTACATGCAAAGTCAATGTGCAGATTTTAATGTATCTAAAGCTCTTCCAGACAGTTCGTAGTATGCGCCATTGGTTCTCCAGAACGTATTTTCAACACCATCAAAGCTTCTAGGGTGTCATTGCCCAATGACATTCGCTGATCTGGGCATTGGAGTGTGGAATGCAGAGGATGGCCAACATGACTAGGGAGAGTTGACAGAAATCGGGAAAACTTCTTCCAATTTCGAACCATGTCTTGTCTATCCTGTCCTTGATGCATTTCGAAATATCCGCCATCTGGTAAGTACAGAAATGCTCAACTATGTCGTCCTCGGTTGCACCATCAAGCAGAATTTTTGGAAATTTGCAATGATGAAGTATCTCTGACTTCTGCAAAGTTACATCAGCAACTTCGGCATGCTGTAAAACGGGGTGAAGAAGTGGCAGTTTCTTTAGGAGGTACTCACATCACAAGCTGTAATGAATAAAAGTGCAACGATATTGTAAAATTCAACAAGTTTTTTTCTGAGATGATTGTTTTCTTTGTCAGCTATAAATGCACGAGCTTTTTGGTCAATTACTAAATCATAAATTTTTCTTGTGGTTGGCAGCTACTCGGTAATCAACTTCATGAACAGACTTTCCCGTTATGCTGCTTGGGATGAGGAAACGCGAGAAGAGGGCGGACATCAATTTCGGGAGTGATCGTATAAACTTATGAATGCGTGGGGCTTTAGACTGCAATGATGTTAACACAACATCAAAGACCAAGATGGCTAAGAAGAGGCTGTAGAGTTGGTTTGTAGGTGATTTAAGAAAAGTGTAGAAATTGCTACTTTTGAAGACGCTTAGGATGCAAAGGAAAATTATGATATACCAATTTTTTTCGTACTATGTAAAATAAATATTCCGTTGTTTACATACACATTTCCGTAGTCCGTAATTTGTGTATGTACGTAGAAACTACGGACAATCGTAGTTGTGAACAGGTCTGCAATTAGAACAATCCTGGACTATGGCCTACATATTATCAGCACCACATAACACACACACTCACTTGCGGGTAAGTATCTTTAATTTTGTTCTTTTCTTCACCGTGTCGTTGTCTTCTGTATTTGAATCTGTATGGCTAGTCCAAGAGTCATAGGTGGAAGTAGGTGGTGCACTATCCTTGGAAGTGGCGGCTCCTTCCATGTCAGCGTTTGCTTTTGACTTTGTCTGATTGGTGCTCTCTCTTTTAGAAGACAATTGGGGCTTTTTCTTCGAGCTTCTTGTTTCCTCATCAGTAGTGGTAAGCAAGTGATCAGGGAGGGAATTCGAACTTTTGGATTCCGTCAAACTCACTGACTTCTTTCTTTTCTTATCCGCTGACGACGACATAGGTAAGGGAACAGGCAATGAGGATTTTGTGCTGCCTTTATTTTTGTTCTTCTTATTTTTATCATCTGGCTTTTCTGCAATATCATTCTGAGGTTCTTTTCTGGAACTTCTTGTAATGTCTTCATCGGAACTGACATTAACCATCATAGCTAAACTACTGCTATTACCAACTCGGCTTCTATTTCCTCCAACCGGACTGTCACCATGTTCACCAGAAATGTTCATCAGCTTTTCCCCAATGGAGGAATCGTTATTTAAAGTGACCTCATCATCAGACAAAGATTCCAGGATCGTGGTGTTATTATGCACCTCTTTCTTATGGCATTTCCTTGCTGATGAGGCAACACTCTTCTTCGACCTCACAGATCTATTCAGCACACTTTCTTCCTTCTCAGAATTGGCGTCTTCACTTAAATGCACTACACTGCCGCCCTTGATGACTAACGGTACCTTTGACTTCATTCTTGTCTGGGACACCTCATCCTCCTCTGTTGAACTTGGGGAACTATTGCTTTCCGTGGTACTACGCAGGACTCTAGTTGGTTTCTTGGAGGCCAGCTCAGCCAATGAAGCAAGATTGTGGCTCTTTTTGGCGGTTTTTATTCGTTCAATCAGATCTTTCTTTGTTCTGGTACCACCTCTGTTAGTTTCTTCCAATGTCCTGGCACGTTTCTGTGACTGTGACAACTCCTGTGCATATTCACGTATTATTTCTCTACTAAGACGCTCAACCTCATTCCAATCGTCCATCTGTGGGGCCTGAAAAGACAGAAAACAGACACATAAGATTTACAATATATTCAAAGGGTAGAATAGCGGTTTTTAGAGGTCCTGAAATATTCTTGGAGGATATATTAACTGAGAACTGGCATAAAATAATAAGTCGCAAACAGCCAACAAGAAAAAGCCTATCAAAATATTCTTTGAGGTCACTGAAAAATCAACATAGAATCTACCTGTTTGTTGTCTTTTTTTGCATTTCTTGGTTCAAGATTAGATACTTTTTTTGATTTCTAAAATATAAAAATAAGAAATTTACAATAAGAATCTACGTGTTAAAATGACCATAGACAAAGGCCAGTAGTCACATATAACAAGTCTTTAAATGTAGCTTTTTTCTGCAACAGTACCTTAAATAGTCTTTTCTTATGCAGACTGAATAAAAAGAGAATGTAATTGGACTGAAATATCACAATCCATCGGGTAACCGGATTGATTCTTCAATAAATTTTTCAACAAAAAACAATACCAAATTTAGACTTTATTTTAATATTGTAATCAATTAGGGAAAAGTTTGCCAGCTAGCAACCGTAATAAAAAGTACGACTGGGGTAGTGTTTACTTTTATAATTACTTGAAATGAGTGAATACTAGCTTTATAACATCAGGTCATTGATAAATGATGAAAGTAACTATGATTAAGATTGTATGGTCTTATACTTGAGTATTGGGTTTTGGTCTTTTAGGCAATCGCTGTCTTCTTTTCTAAAATACAACGAACAACATTAAAACAAATATACAGAAATATTTTATTTATTAGCAACAGGCATATTAACAACTGGCATAACTCACTGGAGAAACAACTTTGGGCATCGCTTTGGACCAGATATTACTCTTGCCATTCCATCGAACATGAAAACCAAACTTTCCTACACGTTCCTAAGGACAAAGATAAGGACGCAGCTTATCACATAATTCAGTTTTATATATTGGCCCCGTTTATATTAATGATTACAATGTTACAACATATCAATAGATTAATGTTGTGTTATGAAAATATTCTATGGATATCTATGGATATATAAAACAATTTCCAGAGCAGTTGCCACCTTGGAAAATGAGGTTACAGCATGACAATGCCAGACCACACGTGGCGGTACTAGTACGTAAATGGCTTGCCAACCAAACATATCTTTGCTGCAACAACCACCATATTCCCCCGACACCAACATCATGATCGCTACATATTCAGAAACTATGAAATGTCTCGACGTGGAATAAATTTTGCTGATTCCAACAAAATTTTGGAAACTGGAGATTATTTATGGCTAACAATATTACCAACAACAAATTAGCCAAGGAATTTGAATGCCTCAAAGAGGACCTTCTAGCTGTAGTTAACAACAATGGTGATTATGTGGTGCAGTTTTGTGAATTTTAATCTATTGATATGTTGTAACATTGTAATCATTAATTGAAACCTTGACTAAAAAAACAAACTTTTTGCCGGGCCTATACATAATAATTGACTCATTTATTCTGCTAGCGTTGAGCACAAGTTGAAACCACTATCAATATTTTTAACCCTAGGAGGATAAACATATTTTCATATGCGCCCCCCTCCTAGGATTTCATACTTCCGGTGGATGGATGGAGGCTGAAATTTGGTACACTGACATCATCAGGTCCAAAAATAAAAAAAATTGTCCGATGCTTCAATATTGGTGTGTAGGTCCACTAGGCACTCAGTAACACAAATCCATAACATTTTTATATAAAGATTGATTGTCGATTTTGTTTTACAAAAAACAATATTCTTGGCCTAAATCACTCAAGTTTGAGATATAGAATTTGGAACGTATTAAAACTTGGATAACTCACTTTTATGGTTGCTGGTCTATGAGATCCACCATAATGGGGTCGGTAACTTTTTGGGAGCAATATTTTTTAATTATTTTTTTCAGGTTGTTAAGAATTGCACAAATTTGAAAGAAAATTAATTCGGCTACTTTTTGTGTAATTGAAAAAATAAAAATCATGATTTTTTGGATCATAAAATCAATATTTTCAAAAATCTGGAACATATTAAAACAATTGAGTGTTTATAGTGTATCTACCAAATATTAATCAATTTTATTACTATTTAGCTTCAGAACTGATTTTTTTAATATAAATACATAATTTTTCAGAGAGCCGTGACTTGACCTTTGGGGCGGGGGGGTCTCTCAAAAGACTTTTGCTGTCAAGAGATCTACAAGAGAATTTGTTGTACAGATTCCAAATTTCAAGTAAATCGATGCAGTCGTTTTTGAACAATTTAGAAAAACATTAGGGAACCTTTATCCGCCGAGGTTAAATATGGTTTTTATAGTACATAGCTGCAAAACTTTGTTACAATTAATGTTTCTGTACAAAAAGAGTATCAGCAGCTTTACAAAACCATAGAGAAACAGTGGAGCAAGATCATAATGCGTTCCAAGGAAGATTATTCGTATTATCTATAACAAAGCTTCTGACAAACACTGGTCATTGCGTCAGGGCCCCATAGCCATAAGCAATTTCATAAATTATTGTAATATTAAGTGAAATAATATCTCTCAAAACCACAATGTAAAAAAACAATGCCATTATGTCAGAAAATGTATTATTCCAATTACATTCACCACAAGATTTTATAAAACTGATACCTGAATGCTACTTTTGCTCCTTAGTTTTCATTCTAATTGACTTTAATAATTGAGTCTCCTTAAGAAGTTCAATTCATGATAAAATTATGAAGTTCAAACAAACACCTAACCGAAGCAGTGGGCTTATGCTGCATAGATATTAATTGATATAAAAACTGGTATCCATCCATGCTTACTTTAATATCCATTCTGAGAGCTTTTTCAGCAGCATTGGCTGCTTCGCGAACATATGAACGATAGTCTTTTTGGCGAACTTTAAACTAAAAATACAAAACAAGTAAAATAATATTTTAGACGTTTTAGCAAACTGTTTCAACAGAGCAGACGTTATTCAATATTGTTCTTTTTCTAAACTTGAATAGAACGGCAAAAAATATTCTTGTTCGTTGACAAATGAGTAGAAATAATTGAATTAGTAGAAAACCAACTCCTAAAAAGGGCCTGATATTTATAGAATACCGATGAAACTTACTGTCATATCGCTCATTTCAGCCGAACCATGCAAAGCTTTGATGTGTTTACTGTCCACCCAAGCGCGACTTACCTCCCTATCGAGGAAAGTCACGTGATATTCAGCGACATCGTTGCTCAAGGCCTCCAGTAGGTAGAAGCACTTCTCATCAGGATCATTGTCAACCATTGCCGGCCACCAACACCATCCTAAAGGAGCAAATTCAGAAACTTTCAAATTATGTACAATTGAATATAAAAACGTTCATATTTTGTTCTTCCTTGTGTGCTAATTTTCTTTTTGGATAGAAATAACGCGCCAACCCAGATATTTTCACATTTTAAAATTATTTTTTCTCATATTTCCAAAATGCAATTATCCCTTTTAATATTTATGTAATAAAAGCCTTAAAATGCTTTTTGAGTATCAACTAACATTGGTTAGTCCTGAAGTGGACTGTTTTCGCATTCTCTAAGAGGGTTGAGGTGACCACCACTTGCAACAATGACTCCACGACTGTTTGAATGACGATTAAGGGGATTCTCTGCCATTCTTCCGATGACTACTGCTTCTAACTCTGGCATTGTGGGCACGTGAAATGGTTCCAGCTGGCCAACTCTCCGAATTTGACACTTTTTATACATATTATCTTTTTATCAAAATAGCAATTCTAGTTTATTTAGTTTTATCATAAAATACTTCACTTGGTTATGCTTGAGGGCTGCAACAGCGTTTGTTTATAGAGAAGGTCATATTTCAGAGGACAGAGACATTTAAATTTAACAAATCATTCCCTCATATCCGAAAAACAGAGTGTTTTTAAACGATGTCGATTAAATTTTCTTCAAAATATAAAAATACAGTAATTTAACTTAATCTGTTTCGTTAAGTAAACATAGAAATGATTATTCTATCATATGGTAAGCATAGATTTTTAATTATTCATCAATTTTAGCACTGAGAGCATTTGTAATATGAACCTAATTTTTGTTCAATAAAAATCTCCTGTAAGACGTATTTGTTACAACCTATCTGTGTGATGAATATATTAAAAGCAAGGACGGCTCTATTAAAGGACTGGGGAATTAGTATAGTCGGATAGTAAAGCCGTTCTCGATTAAAAGATATGTCCATTTAACAGATCTAAACTATGACAGTAGATTGTTAGCTCATGCGGCAACCTACGTACAGTAAGGTATATTAGGATCTGACAAGATTAGTCACTTTTCCGA
>JAUYWI010124327.1:0-10171 GCA_034780595.1 Parotoplana pacifica | reverse complement strand
AAGAAAAATATTAAAAACAAAGTAATAAATCTTTTGAAATTATTTTAAACAATTTCTATTTCGTCGTACCAAATAGAAATGGTGTTTTGGAAAATCTGAATCTGGCCGACCAAATAAGAATCCCTTTCAAAATGTACATAATTTTATAACAATTTATCATTAATAATAGTTTCTTTAATAAAAAAGTATATAGTTTTCTAAAATAACAAAATTTGTATTTCGTACGACGAAAAAAATATATAAATAAATACTTGGAAATACAAAATAATACATACAATTTTATTAAATAACTACCCAAAAACTTGTATCTAATTCGTTATATTTAATTATCTTATTATTACTCTTAAACACATAGGCCAGTACCTTCTTTGACAGCATGAGTGCCCTTTAATAAAAAAAACAGGCTTCCACTAGTTTTCTAATGCACATTTTTTTACTTTTTCTCTTTTTATGGAAAATTTGCAACTTTTCTTTACTTCTATGCTTTGATATGAAATATACGAACATCTTATATTATTCAGGCAAATGTATGCTAGCTAACAAAGCCCCAACAAGTCCGAAACAATTGTCCCAGAGTGGTATATTTTTAACAAAGTATACTTGATTTTTTAAAAATTATTACTCTTAAACACATTAATTAAAGTAAATATAATTAATGGTAGATTGTTATAAAATTATTTACAAACTATTACTATTGGAAAGGAATCATTATTTGGTCGGCAGGCTATATTAATATTTTCTAAAATACTATTTGTATTTGGTCTGACGAAATTGAAATGGTTTAAAATGGAATTTTAAAAGATTTATCACTTCGTTTCTAATATTTTAATTAAAGAAACTATTATTAATGATAAATTGTTTTAAAATTATGTACAATTTGAAAGGGATTCTTATTTGGTCGGCCAGATTCAGATTTTCCAAAACACCATTTCTATTTGGTCCGACGAAATAGAAATTGTTTAAAATAATTTCAAAAGATTTATTACTTTAAAGTAATAAATTGTTTTTAATATTTTTCTTATTAATGGGAGATTGTTATAAAATTATTTACAATCTATTACAATTTAGAAAGGATTTTTATTTGGTCGGCCTGATTAGTAATTGGTCCGACGAAATAGAAATTGTTTAAAATAATTTCAAAAGATTTATTACTTTGTTTTTAATATTTTTCTTTTTAATGGTAGATTGTTATAAAATTATTTACAATCTATTACTATTTGAAAAGGGACCATTATTATTAATTTTTTCTAAAATACCTACCATTTGTATTTGGTCCGACGAAATAGAAATTGTTTAAAATAATTTTAAAAGATTTATTTTTTCATTTTTAATATTTTTTTTAAAGAAATATTATAAATAGTAGATTGTTATTAAATTATTTACAGTCTTTTACAATTTAGAAAGGATTTTTATTTGGTCGGCCTGATTGGTAATTGGTCAGACCAAATAGAAATTTCTATTTAGTCCGACCAATTACTAATTTGTCAGGGTTTCAATTTGGTCCACAACATATATATGCTATTATGTCTGGACATAAATAAATTCATTTTTGAGACCAAGAGTTATTATCCAAGTCTTCAGTCAGCAGCCATTCTGTATTCTATGTAGCCTAATTAGGAGATCTCTGGTGCATTTTCACTGCACCATTTCTGACTTTATTATTTTTGGTGCACTTTACTGTATTTTATAGCTTTTTGGTGCAGAGGTGTAGAAGAAATAGCTTGAGGCAAATTGGTGCAGACACCCCACCCTTATTGAAAATCATTCAATATTTTTCATAGGAATTAGAAAACATCTAAAACATAATGTAAATTTTTTTTATTTTGCTACCAAATATTATGGTACTTGTTTTAAAATAATTAACCAAAAAGTCTGCATATGAATACAAAAATGTTCTATTAAATTATGACTAACTTTGTGAATAAATGGTTCAGCACAATTTGGTGCAGAAACTTGGCCCTGATTAAAAAATTCAAGCGATATTTTTCAAAGGAATTAAAAAACATCTGAAACAAAACTACATAACCAAATCTGCATTCATTTTGGTGTCCACATCCATAATTTGGCACAGAAACCCCACCATGATTAAAATTCAAACAATATTTTTCAAAGGAAATAAAAACATCTAAAACAAAACTACATAACCAAATCTGCATCTATTTCTTTCTTTCTTCTACTTTGAGCCAGTGAAGATGGCTGTTATTTATCAAAAATAGAATTATACAAAAGTGAGGGTAGGTTTTTACATATTACAAACCACCTTGTAATTCCTATAGAAAAAGGAACAATAAAAATCTGAGTTTTATGAATTGAATATATATCAAAGTTCAAACACATAACTTCTGCTGGTAAAACTATGACTAGCACTACCAGTTCCCAAGATGGCTGGTTCTTGTGGGGGAGATCAAACAAAACCGTGGGGCTAGTCCTCCAGCATTCCAAAGAAGCTGAAGTCTGGAAGCTCAGTCAGCAGTCAGCACTACTAAGAAAAAGAGAAATGCAGACAGCATTATAGGTTCAAAAATATAAGGGAACCAGGGTGGGCACTCTAGTAGAATTTGAGAGTTTTAACAAAGAATATTTGTTAACCATGACTCAAAACACCCAGTTTATATAGCTACAAAACTGGGTCAACCAATGACCTTGACCCTGCTCCCAGCACCCTGAGATTTTGCTGAAGTGCAGGGAGCTGGAGAGTGCATCAGCTCAGTTGCATGCTGACAGCACATAAGCTAGTCTCAGTTGCTTCATTTCCACTAGTAACCTGGAGAACCTTGGTCACACTGGGTTGGTCTCAAAGGGCTGAGGGCAGCTAAAGTAAAAGTTGATAAGAAAATGAAGCAGCCTCTCATACAAGGGGTCTTCGGATACATGTAACAGTTGTGGGAGCACATAGATATAAGAAACATACAAGGCATTGGATGTCCCTGATGGTAACCAGCTTGTATCCATTTGCATAGCTAATGAGAAGCTGCAACACCTTGGCCAGTAACTGAAAGGTATGCTCCATATTGTCATAGAGTACACTGCAATACTCCATCTGCTGCTTGGGCTTGAGCTCACTCTTACTTTCATTGATGCAGAAACCTGCCAAACAATCATAAGATGAGGTAGGCAATTGGGAGACAGGACTTCTGGGTTGGCCAGACTGGATTACTAATCTGAGGCTTTCTGAAGTGTGGAAAACCCATAAGCTTCTGGTACTACATTCCTCTAAGATGGTATCCTGCTGTTCCATAAGTAAGGTTGTCATGGTTGACTAAAGTGAGCTGTTTAATTGCAGCACTGAGAGCATCATGGGATTGGTACCCCATGGTATTTCTTCCTCTAACTGTGCCATATTTAATGGGCTATCCTTGCTAAAGGATGCTTAACAGTTCATCATATTGCATATTGCCATTAGCTACTGAGACTAAATCATGTGGGTCATCACGATGGCTGCTCTTGATTGAGTCTAGGTGCTATCGACTCTTTGTTCCTACTATTAAATTAATGAACTGGATCACTTTCTTTGTTCATGTCCATTCTACTAATGTAAGTTTCTGTGGGTATGCCACCTACAATTGCCATAGAGGCAATACTATTAGTGTTTATGTTTACAACATAATTAGGTTTTATCTCTACTAATGTTCTATCACATCTTTACTGCTGTCAATAACAATATAGTCTTTTGTCCACATACCTGACAAGTTGGTCAACTTAGGGTTTAAAGCCCAATCAGAATATCATCTCCATCTTGAGAAAGAGCAAAAACAGAAGGCTATTGAGGAAGCAAAACAACAGGTTGAAGCAGAGAAGAGACTACTGGAAGAGATGGCTCAGAAGGATATAATTTGACTGATGGAACTGTTGAAATGGAAGGAGTCAGACACCGAAACTGCGGAAAAGAAGAGACCGGTAATGGCCAATACCCTGGAGGCTGAAAGGAAAATGCAGTTGGCACTATCAGAGCTGTCAAAAGCTCATGAACTGCAAAAAAGCAGTGGTGTCTGACTTACAATATTCAGAGACAGAAAAAAACTGTAAATGTTACTACTATACCTCCCTTTTTGATTCAAGAGTGAAGACTTACTAAAAAGCATTCAAAAAGAAAGCAATGGAATGAGCTCTAGAAATGGCTGCAAAGGAGTTTGTAACTTATAAATGGAAAGTCTCCACAAAGTCCCAAAGAAAAAAACACTGAACATTTTGTGCCACAAAACATTGAACATAGTTGTCATATATATATGTCCTCTTACACTTTCATGTTATAATATATTTTTTAACACTTAATTATTTTTTTCATGGTGGGGCATATAAGCACAGTAAATAGATTTTTGACTAATAGATGTTTAACCATCCTGTCAAGATGCAGAGTAGTCTTTGCAGGATGGCCACTTCATTTGTGGCTTTTCAGATCAGGTTTGGTCATAGACCATTTGACAGTTTCATTAGCTACATTCAAAATGCTGGTATTCCCTGTTACCTACTATGGATTGTCTTGGACTTCAAAATGATTGATGCTTTTGAACTGTGGTGCTGGTGCCAAATGCTCCACATTCCTTGGATTGCCAGTAGACCTAACCACTGGTCAAGCTTAAATTTAAATTGTTTAAATTTATGGCTGAGAACAGCTTAAAAAAAGATTTGATGTCTGGTAAAACTGAATGGCAGCAGAAAGAGATGACTGGAAGACATCCACAACTTCACAAACAAGTCCTTGGCACAGTTCCATAGTCTTTCCCAAGACAGAACCAAATGGCACAGGAGGATTGATGAAGTCACCAAAATTGATGGTAACTTGATGATACATAAGTAGGTATACCCTTTTTCTCAAAGTACAAGAACATTTCCATGTTTTTCACTTGTTAAAACTTTTTTAAACCATAATCTAAAAAAATACAGTTAAAACTTTATAAAAATGAACAAAATTTTGGTTATGTATGAAGGCAGTGACTAAATGTAGGCATACACCAGCAGAAAAATTTCTGGAATTTAATGAATTATAATCAGCCAATCAGAGTGTTAGATTACTCATAGTGCTAGAAAACTTTAATTACTTAATTATATTTTTATAAATGGAATGCATTTATCAGAAAACCAATAAAAATGCACATTGTCGATCTACTTTCTAATGTGATTGTACAATGCTTTAAAACAATTGATTCTAACTTTTATATTTAAAATGTCAATATTACAAGATCAAAATAAATGACAATGCAATTGAAGTGTTGACTCACCCATAGTGTCTATTTGTAAATTATTTTTATTTTTAGGTTAGTTTCAGGTGCAGGTGATGTTAAATTAACAAAAGATGGCAATGTTCTCCTTCATGAAATGGTAAGTAGTTGTACTTAATTATGTCTACATTGTACTTAGAACATTTAGGTGTTTTTTAAATCCCATTCAAGAGACTCTTGGTTATTGTCTTCTGACTTTTCCCACATTTAGGTGGGATCACCATGTGGATAATTTCTTCCACTTCTTGTGGTCTATTGCATCATCCTCTCAAACTATCACCTTCTCCATATCTTCATGATGAATGCAGTCTATAAATTCTACATAATTGCATTAGGTATTAAAAACAAAGTATTTATGTTTACTTTAGATTTTAAGTTAAAATGTTATGAGTTTCATGCACACCTAAAACAAGTATTTTTTATTCTCATTTTTCACAGGATTTGCTATGCTATTTTGTTACTTATAGTTTGCTGGGTCATTCACACAGTAACATTGCATGAAAGTTAATATTTCATAAAATGTTGCCTTATTGTTCTTTAAGAGAAATTTATGTTATTTATTCAATAGTTCTTTGGTGATAATGATGGAGTCCATGCAGGAACTAGTTGACCAGTTTATGAAATGGAAACAGGCATTCGAGTGAAAGGTTTGCAAATATACATGGGAAAGACAAAGATCATGGAATGTGGAATGAGTGATAATGTCTCAGTGATGATAAAGATTGACCCTTGTGGAATAGGTGGCAAAAGAGTGTTGAGGAACTCATTGTGGTGTGAAAAGTGTATTTATGGTAGATGCTCTGGAAAGAACAGAGTCATTATATTAATGACTACTGATTTCAAGTGCAAGAAATGTATGCAGAGAAATGGGTTTGATAGAAATGTTACAGAGCATGGGAATATAGAAGATGAGGTGTTAAAGACCTTGATAGAGTGAAGGAGGAGGCAGCAAATTGGTGGTAACAAAGAGAGTCATATTTGTCTGGCAAAGGTTTAGAGATCTGGCATCAGTGCTGTGTGGCTATAGACTGACTAATAATGAAGGGGCAAACATATAGCACATGTGTTACACCAGTAATTGTATATGCAGCAGAGACATGGGTAGTAGGATCAATATAAGAAAATATCCTAAGAAGAGCAGAAAAGGCTATTGTTAGAAAGATAGGTGGAGTTAAGCATCAGAATAAGATTAATTCAGAATTTTTTGATGAAAAAGCTTTGTCTGTGACTGTCCATTGTAGAGGTAGTGAGATGGTGTGGTCACTTCCTGAGAAAGGAAGAGAATAGTGGTGTAAAAAAGCATGTAATCTAGAAGTAGAAGGGATGAGGTAAATAGTTTACCTGGAAAAGTATGACAGAGAGAGAGAGCATGTCGAAAGGTTGGATTGAAGCTTGGTGATCATGAAGATAGAAAGCCTGCCATACAACAACACAACATAGAAAGCATTGGAAAATAAGTGTGGCCAGTTGGAATGAATGAGGGTCGATGACTCCCTGCCAGAGGCAAATAAATCAACCTCTTAAAATTAAATGATGAGTAGAACCATTGTTTTATTTTATGAACTGTCTCATTATTTTAAAAAGTTTATTAACCCCTCTTTATCACTAAAAACCAGCACAGTCGCCAGAGGGGCTAGAATTTCACACTTCTCAGTGATGGATTGGGTTGAAATTTGGTATAAAGGTATTTTGGAAAGATCCATCAACAGGAATTTTAAAAAATCGGTTTGGGAGCCAATGATGTCTTCAGGTCCAAACATTTAAGTTTCTCATTTGATTCTAATTTGGTGTGTGATATAAATATTTAGTGATTTTATTTTTGGCCAAAATCACTTAAATGGCACTAAAATCCAAATACCATTTGAGATAGAATGCATCATCCAGTGCTGTCGAGTCGCCTGCGATTCATAGCTATCTCGTCCACCATATGTCTCCAATCAGTCCTGTTCTTTGCTTGGGATGCAAGTTCATTCCAGTTAATTGCGGTGATATCCTTGATGTTATCGATCCAGCAAGAGTGTTGTCTTCCTCTTCTGTTGCCATCGTTTTCCATGGGATGATGGCTTTTTCGATATTGTTGTTATTTCTTATGAGAATGTGGCCATGATATTTGAGTTGTTGTCTTATGATTCTTGCTTCAAAATTCATAGAATTAGGAAGGCATTATAAATAATGTAATAGTAACTTGAGTGGCTTACTTTATGGTTACTGGTTTATGAGGCCCGGCATGTTAGGGCAGGTCCATAAAAAGTGAATTTATTGATATTAAATGGCTTTATTTGATTTAAAATAACTTATTATTAGTTTCTAGGTCATTTATTGTACTTTTGGAATGATTTCTTGCTCTAAAATTGAATTTCTGTAAAATTGATTTTTAATGCACTGTTGTTGTTAGTATGTCGGGGTTAATCTAAATCTGTATGTTTTTTATTATAAAATCTGTAGATTTTTTAATAAACAACTATAGAAGTATTACAAGCAGATGTTTGTGTTTTTTGTTGTTAAATCAATCTCAATTTATATGTTATTCTCTAATATAACTTTAGCAAATCCAAAACCCAACAGCTAGCCTCATAGCAAGAGTTGCAACAGCACAGGATGACATAACTGGAGATGGTACCACGTCAAATGTACTCTTGATTGCTGAGTTGTTAAAACAAGCTGATTTGTATATAAGTGAAGGGCTTCATCCTCGTTTTATTTCTGAGGGCTTTGATTTAGCACGCAGTAAATGTTTGGATATTCTGGATCAAATGAGGGTTCCAGCAACACCTGTGACTAACGAAGTAGGAAAAACAATGGAGAGGGATATTCTTGTAGGAGTGGCTCGTACTTCTCTTAGAACAAAGTTGCATGTTGATCTTGCAGATTTGCTGACAGAAGTATGTTTTTATTTATATCGTGTATATTGTTTTAACTTTGTGGCAATAAAATGGAATTGCTAAATTTAAGATTGTTATAATATGGATGACCTTTTAGAAACGTTACACAGATACACTATCAAAGATATTTCAATACTCAATTTCCATAAAACAGCCAGTCGAGGTTAAATTTTAACTCTCTTTTGTGAAAAAGAAATATTTATATTTTGGCCAAAATCACTAAAATTGTCCTAAAATCTAAACAAACATCCTATCTTACTCAAGTTTGACATTTAGAATTATGAAGGTATTGAAACTTGGATGTATTGTTTTTATGCCTGGTCTGTGAAAATTGATTCTTAAAACGTGAATTTATTTTCATATAACTGGCTGTATTTGATTTAACATAACTTAATATTGGTTTTAGAATGATTTAATGCCCTAAAACTGATTTCAGAAAAATCATTTTTAATAATGCATTAGCTGGTTTCAGTCCTAACATCAGTGGACCTCCATTTTTGACCTTGGATAAAGCTATGGCTTTTTTTACTGGCATACTAATTACATATCAGATAAATAATAGATATGCCAAAAATGAAAGAATTTGAATTACCCACTCATCTTTCATTAGGAAAGAAAATTTTACTTTTTCCTATCTAAATATGTAGGATTTACATAATTATGTAAATGGTCAATTTCTAACAAAAAATGAAATTTTCTACAATTGATGAGCGGGTACTACTACGCAAACAATTGAATATAAAAAAACCTACAGCAGAATTTTTTTATTAAAAAAATAAAAAATATCAGGATTGGTTTTTTGTAAAAGTACATTTTGCGACCAACTTTTTTCAGAGGGCTGTCACGTGACCTTAGTGGGGGTCGGACCTCTAAATATTTTCACACCAAAAAATACACAAGGGATTTGGTACACTCATTCTAAATTTTATGCAAATCGGTTGTTGTTTTTGGGCCATCTGCAGTAAATTTTAGCTGGGAGGGGAGGTTCTAGACCCACCTCCCCGGGGATGATGAGGGATTAGACGGTTTGGGTGATTTTTCTAAATTAGAAAAATGGTGCTATAAAACAGGCTTGTTTTTGTAAGGACTTTTTAATCAATTTGTATTATTTTGTGTATGTTTGTAACCCTAAACACTTCAGTTTCTTATTTCTTTTCATATTAAATTGAAGTGATTCAAACTGAAAGGATATTTGACTACTTCTATTTGTTTTATTTGTAGCACATTGTGGATGCTGTCAGTACAATTAATAAGCCCCCTGAACCGTTGGATTTACATCGTATAGAAATAATGCAAATGCAACATAAAACTCAGATGGATACTCAACTTATTAAAGGAATAGTTCTTGATCATGGTGGTCGTCATCCAGATATGCCTAAATGTGTTAATAATGCTTACATATTAACTTGCAATGTCTCTCTTGAATACGAAAAAACGTAAGTTCGATAAATTAACTAGAAATTTCATTTACTCATGAGCTGAGAATAATTCGTTGGATTAGCTTCAAATTTGGCATATATAATTTTATCTGATACTTTATTAGTGTGTCAAGTAAAAATATCCTATCTTTACCCAAAGTATGAAATGGAGGTCAACTGAGTTTGGACCTGAAAATTTTTAAAATTCTATTTTAGTGAATAAATTCAACCAAAAATCACTACACATTATTTAGAAAGTTATTATAAGCTATTATAAACCATTTTGGATGATTAACCTGCCTTAAAATCTATTTATTAAAAGATGAATTTTAGTGGACCTGCCCTGAATTCGGGAAGTTAAAAATTAGTTATCTTAAGCTGAGAGAAATATAAATCTTGGTTTTTAGCCAAATTGGGTGTTTATTTTATATTTTAGAGCCAATAAAATTATTTTACCCAAAAAATCGATAATATTTTTTCAAAAACTTCTGGATTTTTATTACTTATAATAGAAATAAAATTAGACAAAAGATAAAAAATATAAAGTTAATTAGATATTTCGCCAAAGGCTTTATCACTATATACGAGGGGGAGTCAATAAGTAAGCGGACTCGATATGATATAAGTATGCCATAGAGAATATCAATGTATT
>JAUYWI010124316.1:0-10171 GCA_034780595.1 Parotoplana pacifica | reverse complement strand
GGGATGCCCACTGACGGAACAAAAGACATTTCGTGCACAGGAACGAGGCTCGATGGAGGTCAAGGTCAATGAGAATGGGTTGTCAATTGTCCACTGGAACGATAACAGTTGTGTGGTCGCTGCTTCAAACTGCTCTTCTGCCTTACCCACAAAGTCTGTGAAACGATGGTCAAGTTCCGCTAAAACCTACGTCAGTGTGCCACAACCATTCCTCATTAGCGTCTATAACTGCAAAATGGGTGGAACTGACAGGATGGACCAAAACGTCAACAAATATCGGATCAATATTCGTACCAAAAAGTGGTGGTACCCATTTTTCTCTTGGGGAATTGATGTGACATTGCAAAATGCTTGGCTTTTGTACCGGAATATGGGTAACAACATCGATTTGTTAGCATTCAAAAGAATCATTGTTCAATCGTATCTGTCAGTCCATGCTAGTGCCCCAGCTCGTAATCCAACAGTTCAACCTCGTAACGTACCCGATGAAATGAGACTGTCAAATCGCATGCATCTCATTGTGATTGATGATGCTCACCGACTGTCATGTAAAGTCTGCAAAATTAAAACCAATCGGAAGTGTGAGAGCTGCAATGTTTTTCTTCACGACAAGTGCTTCAAGCAGTATCACTCATGAGAACTTTGCTATGTACATATATACATCACTATTCAACATTATGCACTTTTATGAACATTTCATATTTTCACTATTTTGCTCATGTATTATCCGAATGGGTATTTAAATACCCAGTATGTATTTTTCTTAAAAAATAAAATTAATCTGAAATTGTGATATTTTATGTTTTCGAAGGTCTAATGTAGATAAAATAACCACACAATTAATAAAAAATACGAAAATCAAAGCCGTCGGATGAAATGGGTTAAGTGTCAAATTGTTAGCAATCTTTCTAAAGTTCTTGTATTCAGAACTTTAGGAGAAATCATTACATATAAATTGGTGGTTCAATGTGCTACTTGAAGTAGTATTTTTGAATGATAATTTTTTGTCTTTATTTTAATATTAATTGACTTTCATATTAAACAATTATCAACTACAAAATTAATCATATTTGGTGGAAAGCATAATTTGTTAGTAACCATCTGATGGTCCAGCCTTAAAGGGGAATCACTTTGAGTACCTACATGTCAATACCATGTAGGCCACTACCAGTCAGTAATAGTACTCCAACATGAGACATTTAAAATGTTTAGAATCCGACATGTCTTGTAATTTCAAAGTCAAGCAGATAATTTTACTTCATTTGCGTAGTGTGTATTTTCTGTATTTTTTTCTAATTGCTTCGGTTCCAAATACAATTTCGTTGATTGCAGCTTGAAGTCGTTCATTCATTGGTCTACCTTGACCAGGAGAACGATGAATCCGACCCGGGTACCCTCTGAAAAGTGTTGGATAAACCGTCTCACGAGTCGAATTGCAGGTGGTTTGACACAATTTCGTCGTTTAGTTTCAATGTAAAATAACATCTTATCATTAGAAAAGTCCGTGATTCAATAACGGCTGAGTATGACATTGATTTGGTAAATTGATATAGGTACTGTGGTAATATATTTGAAGTAATATACTGTAGTAACATTCTGAAGTAATGTACTGTAGTAAAATACTGTAGTAATATACTGTATTAAAATACTGTAGTAATATGCTGTAGTAATATACTGTAGTACTATACTGTTTTAATAAACTGTAGTAATATACAGTAGTATCATACTGTAGTAATGTACTTTAGTACTATACTGTTTTACTAAACTGTAGTAATATACAGTAGTATCATACTGTAGTAATATGCTGTAGTAATATACTGTAGTAATGTACTGTAGTGTTATACTGTAGTTATATACTGTAATAATATACTGTAGTAATATATTGTCGTAATATATTGTAGCAATATACTGTAATAATATACTGTAGTAATATACTGTAGTAATATACTGTAGTAATATTCTGTAGTAATATTCTGTAGTAATATACTGTAGTAATATACTGTAGTATTCGATGAATTAGACAATTACATTGCGTAGCATCACGATGTGGTGTCTTCTCCACATTTGCTATCTAAGTAAGTGTTCAAATAAGACAATTAAATGTCAAATGACTTATTATCTGGACCTCAACAACACCACTTCGAGGGGTTCTCTATAATTAAAGAAAGGAACATTATGGAAAGCTTTATGTGTATTATATCACAATAGGAAAATTATATTTATCAACCAATTTGATCTATAGAAAATTATCAAATACATTTAAATATAAATATTTACCATCATGACTATCCTAGTAATATATAAATTAAGAATGGAGAATCGTTGAATTTGACAGAATAAATGCTGAGAAATCGATGCAGTAAAATTATTGTTGATTTAATGATCTATGTACATCTTCATATTTTGCATTCTCCAAGATGCAAAGACTACATTACCGCGCGCCCTAAAAGTCTGTAAGCTTTTTTAAACTTTCATAAATGGCGTAAGGTTATCTTATCGTCACCTTGTATTCTCTCACCATGACAGAAAATATCCAGTGCTAACAGCCTTGAAAATTATAAAAGAATTATGTTAATTCAAATGGAGGACAAGCCTTTTAATTAATTTGAAGCTGGGGCGTAAACATTTTCAAAGCTATCGGTTATCGTTGTCTGGGGCATTGCGACCACCTTCTTGTCTAATCCAATTACGCTAAAAGTTAAAAAAATAACTGAACATTAAACTTAACACAATTCAGTGAAACAGAATTTAAAACACCGAAATTTCTCATTCCTGTAAGCTCCAGTTTAGGAAAAGGAGGACAAGATATTGTGTTGCAGATCTGCCTGGTGACGTATGATCAACAATCTGTTCACTCGCTCCGTTATAAGAAGATGACCATTAAAAGAAGATGCTCACAAGACGTCACCCATAATTAGACAGAAAAGGGAAAGACCAGAGCCAAAATGAGCCTAAAATATGGGAAAGCCTACGTCTTCATTCAAAAACCAGTTTCAATTTCTGGCACCCCCTTTAACCCACAACTGTCGTCAGTCCCCAAATGAGGACCACATTAATTTAATTTGCTTATCGAAGTCTGTGGACGCATATTGTCGTACATGCGAATACTGTTTTGGTAGTGACTTGTGGCTTCACTATCGTGGTAAATATTACAAATCGTTGCACAGAGTCATTTAGCCGTTTTATGTACTTGCTTAATTTAATAATCGTCAAAAATGAAGGCCCAATCGATTATAATTATGCAACCAGCAGATAAAAGTTCTTGTTTTGTTATTTTAAACAAACATGATTATATCTTTGAATGTCCATATTTTCTAAAGAAAACTCTCTGCTCCCCTTTATCCACACAATGCTCAACTTTTTTCTATTATTTTCCATTCTCTTTATAATAAAGGCTTTATCTCCAGTACCCAACTACACGATCTTCTTCCTCCAAATAAACCAAGACCCCGTTTACTTTATATTCTTCCAAAATTCCACCGACCTTCAAGTTGTTGGACTGCCCAAATATTCTGCCTCCTGGTAGACCTATTGATTCTGATTCTGGTAGTGAATCTTATGTTTTTTCTGCTTACATTGACTCCTTTTTACAACCTTTATCTAAGAAAATTCCCATTTTATTAAAGATTCGATCATTGTCAAACTTTTATTTGCAACAAATCGTTTCCAAAATCCTGATTTCTTTTCACTCTAGATGTTGAGTCACTCTATTCAATTATCCCAATCACTGAAGGCCTGTGCTGTGTCAAACAGATATTTTCACTTTTTGCAGACCTTTCCAGACCTTCCTCTTCGATTTTAACTTTGTTGGAACTCTGTCTACGCAAAAAGAACATTTCTATTTTTTGATTCTTTTTAGCTTCAGATTAAAGGCACAGCCATGGGCAAACGTTCTGCCCACCTTTCGCTAATATTTATTTGTTTTTCTGAGAATCGTAAGCTTTCGAATCAACCAAACTTAAACTTTCTATAAGAAGTTTTAGTTCAAAATTTGGGAGAGAAAATGTAAAACACAAAAAGAGAAATTGTTGGCAGCAATCTCAATCGACGTATTCTCTTGACAGACGGATGTTCATTGTTATGTTTTCTATGAGCCACGTTTAATTGGTTTTGTATTATTTTCTATTCCATTCAACTTTTATTTTACAATACGTGTATAGTACTTCTAAAACGATTGAATTTTTAACAATTAACAACACACACTTTTAAACGAATAACCAACTTTGTACTTCTTCCTAAACACAATTTATCTGTCTAGTTGTTGTACCTAACATAGCAAAATTAGAACCAACATGGCGAGTGGATTTGAAACTATTTATGTCTGTTATTAGACACTGCGCAATATACATAACTGCCAGTTTAAAAATAAATACATAAAGATGCTGCTGATAATTTCATAGTCGGTGTTCATGGGTTGCAGTTTTGATCATAGATAACTTGATGTAAAGAGGATCAAGGCTTCTCTAATGTCCATCAGATGACAGCTAGACGCGTAAGTATTATACATCTCACCTGATTAAACACACACAAAACACGCCACATCTGCAAACTCTACTAAATTGTGGTCACATCAGGGTAGAGAGAGGTACGTAGCACGCATTTCAATGAAATACATCATTCACATGTTTGCAAATATAATGTCCGATTAGCTTGCTAACAAAATGGAACTGGTAACGCTTCTAAATGAACATCATCTTAAAATAGTTTAACAAATTGGAACATGAAATCATAAAAAAGTGGATATTAATTAAAAATATTTACTGAATGTGAAGATTTGGTAGCAGGTTTTCACAAATATTGTAATTATGTCATTAAAATAACTAAATTTAATTAAAGAAAGCTGTAAAATATTTAAAAAAACATAGTACATACAAGATTTTCTTATTTTTATTGAGGCTCCCAATGGTAACGTCATTTTTTTTACCAATCGGAATACAGAAACTAAATTGCAAACAATAACCGATTTTTAAACAATAAATCCGTCTAGTCTAACTTTATAACGTCTTTGGGTGGCAATAAAAACTTTATGACGGAATTTAAAAACCTCCTCTTTATGTTTACATGTACACCATAAACGAAAGTAAATATGATTTATAGTCAACTAACTCATTAAAATGATCCAATTTAAATCAACAATGAAGTAAATATCTCCAGTTCCATCTGCAGCGTTATTTTTCTTTAACTATGTCAGTGCACAAACTAATTAAATAGCGTTACATTTGCTCCAATATATATGTATATTTTTTTTCTATTAACAACGTCAAATAATGTTATAGTTACCGTATCATATTCGAATAATAAAAGCATCAAATTTATTTTTATATTAAAAGCGTCACATTTCTTATAACGCGCTGCTTCTGAATATTTAGATACGAATACTTTGGTGTAGTTCTCCTAAATGTGGTAGCAAAACCGTTTTTTATCAATTTACATAAAATTTAATAAACGGCACAAACGTTTTATGCAACTACAGCCAATATTTTTACAATTTGGATTAAAAAAGCACTACACCTTCTTTCAACATATTTTACTTTACCGTTACCAATATCTGGCCTTCTCCCAACCAACCTGCCCTAACCAATGCAGTGCACTAACTCCCATCACAAATTGAATGACCTATTTGATAAAAATGAGATGTAAAAGTTAAGCTTTGCCCTTATTGTCGTACAGATGTTGCTTTATGTTATAAACAAGATGGAAATTGGGTTAAGTGACACCCAATAAATCGATAATGATTGCATTTTTCCAAATTTTATGGATTTGTAATAATTTCTATCTAGTAAAGCAAATTGTATAAAGTTAATTTATGACGTAATCAGCCCTAGTTTGCCCCCTTTAATAATTTATAATAAAAGCTTGTTCATAGAGAGAGTACCCCCGTCATTATTAGGGGCATCATATGTAAAAATAGGGCTTCAACAAAGATTAGCTAAGAAAGAAATTAAACTACGAAATTGCAAATTATCAGTACATACTCGTCTTGGAAATATTGCAGAGTTGGAGGTCTGTTGTCTATTTGTTTAAATTTAGAAAAGTGTAACTCTATCCTAATGTCTTACACACATAGTGCATTTAAAATGGGAGAGGTATTCCAGCATTCAAAATAGTAGAGCTACTCCAGCATTCAAACAGTAGAGCTACTCCAGCATCCAAAATAGTAGCGCTACTCTAGCATTCAAAATAGTAGAGGTATTCCAGCCTTCAAACAGTAGAGCTACTCCAGCATTCAAAATAGTAGAGCTACTCCAGCATTCAAACAGTAGAGCTACTCCAGAACCCAAAATAGTAGAGCTACTCTAGCATTCAAAATAGTAGAGGTATTCCAGCATTCAAACAGTAGAACTACTCCAGCATTCAACATAGTAGAGATATTCCAGCATTCAAATCAGTAGATCTACTCCAGCATCCAAAATAATAGAGATATTCCAGAATTCAGACCAGTAGAGCTACTCCAGTATTCAAACCAGTGGAGCAACTCCAGCATTCAAAATAGTAGAGCTACTCCAGCATCCAAACCAGTAGAGCTACTACAGCATTCAAAACAGTAGAGCTACTCCAGCATTCAAAACAGTAGAGCTACTCCAGAATTCAAAATAGTAGAGCTACTCCAGCATTCAAAATAGTAGAGCTACTCCAGCATTCAAAACAGAAGAGCTACTCCAGCATTCAAAACAGTAGAGCTATTCCAGCAAATCGACACCGGTCTCGTAGTGGCTTTGTTGGAGAACATTAATTTGTTATTTATCAGTTGTGGCAACACCAATTCATAACTTATTTTTAATTTCAAGGTCGTTCCCAGGCCTTTTAGAATGATTTCAAGGCCAACCATTAAATTTCAGAGAAATCGATGTTCAAGGCATTTGCCCCGTTCAGTCCCAAAATCAGTTGACTTCCATTCAATACAAAATCTCCAGTTTATTCAAATTAAACAAACTGCTATTTATTCTTTATTATTATCATATACCAGCCGTGAAATTCTATTTAGGAATTTGATATTATGATACGAGAGCCAACATTAGCCAATCATAAGTGACATAATTTCAGCAAATATGTTCATATCTACATCGTGATACTTTGGCTACCTCATCATTCTTACAGATAATTTGGCACCGAACAAACGATATGGAGACAATGTTTCTTCTGTCATTATTTCTTGTGACTGTCTCTTCTTCATTTTCTCTTTCTTACAATGACAACAACAACAAAGATCTTCATTTTATCGACATGAATTATTTTGATCCAATCCTCTCTGTTGATTTGAAGATGACAGAGGATGGGCGGAAGCATTTCTGTGAGGCACATTCCCTCTACCCAAAAACATTCAATTTGACTGTGCTCGCTTCAAAGACCAAACATTCCACTACAAACAACGTGGTGCAATTTGATGGAATTGGACAAAGTGTTCTGCATTGTCGAGTGATGGCTTCAACATCTGACAGGAAATGGGAGAAAGTTGTCATCAAATCATTTGCTGTGAGAGAAGTTGTTGTACTAACACCAAAGAACTATCATGTAAGACTTGTTGGTGGGAAGACTCCAAATGAAGGAAATGTTCAGTTTTGGTATCAAGGAGCATGGAGGTGGATTATGTGGTATAATGGTGGTTCACAAGATAATAAAAATATGAATGTTCTGTGTCAAGAATTAGGATATTCATCTTTAGTTGAAGCAGTTCATGATGGAAGATTTGGACAAGAGAACGATGACTTCTTCATGAACGACATACGATGCAAAGGAAATGAAGCCAGTATTCTTGATTGTCCATCTACTAAAGGTCGCACTCACAAAGGTTGGTTCCGTTCATCTTATAGTCCACAAGCTGCAATATGTGGAGGATATAACAGAAAAGTTTTTCAAGGTCCCAATCCTTTGTTACAAGTGGCTCTTCTCGATATAAAATTTGGTCCTCACTTAATTCCTGAAATCAATGAAAACATTCAAATAAATTGTTCCTATACAGTCAGTGGAACTCAAAGTAACATATTCCAGATGCATCGGTCCCGTTCCAATTCAACAACTTCTGAGGTTGTCAAATCGTCATCACTATCTATAAGAACACAATTTATCAACGATCAACAAGTCAGAATCACTCATACACTTCAATACCGGGCCACTGAAGCAGATTCTAAGGACAGTTTTTATTACAGATTACGTAACACGATGACCAATATGGAGATAAATTCAAAGACCATCAAATTAACTTATAAGAAACCTCTTACAAAAGTCAGTTTGCATATCAAGGCCAATATCGATATCGCTAATTTAACAAGTTCAGAATTGGAAAATCTAAAAGAATTACAATGCCGACCCAATGTTGATAGTGATGACGTCACGACACGTACCTTCAATTACACAAGTACAATCAATGGCTACACCGAAGTTGGTAATAATGCAAGTGGACTGGAGATAACCTGCGACGTTAAACGACGACTTTCAATATGTTGCTCGGTCACCCAAAGTCTGCGATCGGGTAAATACACAAAGTCGATATGTGTCACACTTTGTAAAGGTAAATGCATCAAGTCAAAATGGTTTAGCTTATTTATATACGGAATGTTCTGCCAAAAAGTTCCCAAAGTGCTTATTTAACAGAGTGTGCTCCTTTGCGTACCATAAACTTTTGTTGTATTATGGCTCTGTGGGTGCCCAATGTCCATATAAGGGTCACCTCCACTGCTCTGTGGGCCACTATGTCCATATAAGGGTCACCTCAACTGCTCTGTTGGCACACTATTTCCATATATGGGTCACATCAACTGCTCTACAATAAACAGCACTGTTAACCTTATAAATATATAAAATCCAAAGTCATTTTATGAACTGTTCTTCACCTCCGATACTTCGATTTGTCTCCGAAGAAAGGTAAGCAATTAAAAGAATATTTGAAAAGCTTTATTTGCTCCATATCATGATGTTTATAAGACACGCACAAAGCATCGATATTTTTATTTCCTTTGAATTATTTAAAAAAGCTAAATTTTGATTGAAAAATTGTATTCTTCTAATTATCTAGGCTTCTATAAAAGGCTTTAATTTACAAATGTGGTCAATAATACTCTTTAATAAGCAAATAATTTACAGGGTGCTTCAAATTTAATATTGTTGTACTTTTCACAATTAAAAAAAGTCATTGCTTTCGAAAATGTGGACCACAGAAACATATCGGTCATTTATGTGGCGGTATTGCACTTTCTCTGCCCCAATAAATCTCATTACACTGCATTTCATGAAACGGGAACTATGTCTAATTGTTCAGAAGAATATTTGCTACGATCGATTAAACTTTAAAATGCAATCGAGACGGTTATACATAACAATTAAGTTTGACTAAAATAACAGCATTGCTTATAAAAACAATAAAGCTGGCTTTTAATAATTTTTGTCAATATCTTCTACTTTTTCTCTTCTTATACAAAATTGGCAAATTTTCTTCACTTCTATACTTTGATATGAAATATACGAACAGTTTATATTATTCAGGCAATGATTATGCTTAGCTGGTGAGGCCCAACAAGGCCTAAACAGCTGTCCTGGGCTATCATTTGCGAGTAGTATAGATAAGTAGTATATTTTTATCAAAGTTTTCTTGTTTTTTATTATTACTCGTAAAGACATAACAATTAAGTTTGGCTAAAATAACATCATTGCTTATAAAAACAATATCAAATTTGGTATAATAGCAGGATTAACTTTTTTACGTATCCTATTTCACGACTAATAGTTCAGAAAAATACATATATATTACTATTGGGAATATTATCTCTAATGTTCTTTTACAAATTGCTTTTTGCTCTCTTTTCAGATGTCCTCCAGCTCATGTTTTGTAAAATCTTCGCTCATCAACAAACCACACTTCAGAACAACACTTCAACAACTTCCTGCTTTCTGTCAAACAGGTTTTTGACCATTAATGGTGACGAATTTTTTTGTGTGACCATGAAAAATGTAGAACAGCAGTCGAGAGAAGTTGTGCCTCTAAAACGTTCATCTACAAGATAATGAATTTGATTGAAGAAAACCGAAACATTCTCATTTCTATTTGGTTTCTATCATCAATTGTTCATCAACTTATAATAATAATAATTATTATTATTATTATTATATTTTTATAACGCGCCATTAAAGTGTAAAAACACTTGTCGACAGCGCAAAGCAAAGGTACACGAAAAAC
>JAUYWI010124305.1:0-10172 GCA_034780595.1 Parotoplana pacifica | reverse complement strand
CCTATAGATTAATGATCAAAAGAGAAAAAAACTTAATATCAAAATTTTGGGTTAAGTTGTAATTCTGCCGGACTATAAGTTCTGTTTTTTTCTTAAAAGACACATTTTGGTCATTTGCCTAGGCTATGGTCATTATCGTGCTGATCCATATTTAGGGATGAAAGAGTGTACAGAAAGTTCAATTTTCTTAAATGTTAACAGTATATATAAAAAAGATTTTTGCCACCAAATGTATCAGTACCTTCTCGTAGATTTTCCATACATATTTAAAAAATGACCAAACACCCACTTGTGCTTTTATTTATGATATCTATTAGTTCATTCAGTATGGTACTTTCAGAACAGTGTATGCAGAATTTAATTAACAGAATGATATCCATAAAACCCAAAACCTTTTGGGACAGTTATTACATACTCCAAGTAATAGGGTAGTGATAGTATCCATCATACATGAGTTATATTTCAAATAATAAAGAATCGGTTTTGTTTGGTTTTCGATCTTAAAGTTGCTAAGGAATATAGACTGACTGACTGACTGGTATTAAACAAAAGTTTCGCTTCCTTCCTCCCGCTTGCATACGAGTGTTGTCTGGAGTGATGTTAATATGCATTGATTTTTTTTATTTCTCTAATGATTGAAATTATTTTATCGGTTTCATAAATAAGACAAAAGACTACTTCTTGTGTGAATTATCTCCCGAAGCGATACCGTCGCCGACAAACGTGTATTTGCCGGCAGTTTTACAAATATCTTTTGACCACTTTATATTAAATGATATATTGTAGGGTGATAAACAAGTCTATTTCTCATACACAATCTCTCGGTGCGTCTGTACATACATAAAACTTCCCTACTTTCTGTGAAATTTTCTACCCGCCTATAGCAGTGAAAGGATTTATCTTCTTTTTTATATATTTGACAAAAGACAATTTAAAATCGTGTTGCCACAAATTGAATATTGCAGAAGGTTCAGGCTGATCAGTAATTATGTAACATTTTGAATTAAACTTAAAATCCTATGAGATACTTTAATTATTTTGAATTGTTATGATCAAAAAAGATAATTATAAAGCATATTTTTGTCGATACCATAGAGTAAATATGTTTGCATTTTATTTAAAATTGAAATTCCTTAGTAGCTGCCTGCCTAACAATTATTGAAAATGTCATTAAACATTTGTTGTTGATCAGAAAAAAAGTTTTTAAAATTTGGTATACCTAGTCTTTATATAATAAAGCCATAACTTTATGCAAAGTTTGAAATTGAGGTTCACTGAGTTGAGGACCGGATACACTCAATTCACGATTTTTATTAGAAAAAAATCTAGAATCTAAAAATATACCATTTCGAGCATTAGTTGAACATAAGCATCATTTTTAAAATGACATATTTTTAAAGGCATTCCTAGTGTAGTAGGCCTTGACGAGGAATTAAAAATTGGTTTGATTGGGAAATGATATGTCACTTATTATAATTAGAGGTCGTTGAGTACTCCATCGTGAAATACAATGGCCTTGAAAACATTGTATCACAGCACATGCCCAGGCTCCTGTCAAAATATCTTTTGGAATTTATATCTTTAAATGTTTCCTGAGTATCCTGAAATTTAAAAGTGATAATATTGTAGACACCCTGTATCAACAAATTATCATTTATAAAATAACATCTAAAGACATCTGAGACTTTACTAAATCCTGCAATTTATATTAAATCTGATCAATAAAAGTAAAATAATTCTTTACGTTTTTATTTTAGTGGTTACTTTTCACATATACTCACAAAATTAGTAAGCCATATTGCTGTTATTCATCGTTTTTGTATCAAAGTTTTTGGATACATTGATTGGTCCAACTGTTGAAGATTTTCTTTCCAAATTGGTTATAAAAGATTAATCAAATCAACTAATAGAAAATGATTCAAATCACTGAGTTTATGTGGACCAAGAAACTTATTAAGTGTTTAGTTGGTCTATAAATGTTTCACCAAATATTAATTGGTCATAAAATATGTAGTTGTACAGATGTGATTGGTATTTTTTCCCCAAATGTTTTATTTATTCCTGTGTACTTTTACGTTTGCCTGTAATTAAATGTTTAAGTATGTTGTGAATAATTTATATGCTGTCTCTTGGGCGTAACATTGAATTAAAATCACATACGCCAGCTCTAAAACATTTTATTGCCATCTGTGTTTATATACATAGACATCCATAATACAAATATACCTTTCAGAGAAGTAATTGACGGGAGGCAACCTAGTCTATGATTGACTTTGTTATTTTATCAACTCTTTTATTCTAGAATATAAATGATATATAGGTAGCTGTATAAAATTTTTGGGTTGAAACCACAGGTAGGAAGTCTAATATATGCATGTCTAGTTGAATATGAGAATAATATATACATCTAAATGGAATAAAGTGGAGATTTACATCGGCAATTTCAATTAAATATGCAATAATGGAAATTTGTTGGGAACAAATAATGGGATGTGGATCTATGTTTCGGTTAATTGGTTCTTATTACATTCTTGGTGGAGGTTTCCTTTAAAAAAAGTAACATTGCTTGTCGGAGGAAAGTAAGGTCCAAAATTGAACTTTGTTTGATTGACTTGAATTTGGCGGGTAGCACGACTAGTAATAAGAATAAATTTGAAATAAATTATTTTATTGATTTGTTAAAGAAATTAAATAATTTTATAAATCAGTCAAAGCAAAAACTATTTGGAACTAATCATCATTCATCGTCATGATTAGCTCTAAATATTGTATGCTTTGACTGGATTATAAAATTATTTAACTTCATAAAAGTTATTGATTTTTATAAATAATATTCACAAAATTAAATGTGAGACCCTTTATTTCTTGGTCTGTGAACACAATCTGATTAGGTCCAGTACCTAAAAATTATTTTTTTTGAACAGTTTGATAATCCAGTTCGAATCACTTTTAGTCTTAAATCAATAATAGGACTTCGACAAATGGACGTCCATTTTTCCATCACCGTTTTTTTTGTTTTCCAGACTACTTCGGCCTATACTAAAGTATTAATTTATAAATAATTTGGAATTTGATCCATTAGAACTTTTACGGCAAAAATATAAATTCTTATAAAATAAAATAAATATTGGTTTCTGTTTTGCATCCACCAAGGTAAAAAGAAGTATTTTTAAACAAGTAATATACATAGTATAAAAATGAATGGGTTAGAAGTATATTTACCAAATTATGTTCACGTTTGACTTCAGAATTATTTTTTGTACAAGTAAATTTCTGTTTTAACGGGCCGTTACGCCCCCCCCCCATCAGCAAAAAAACAGCAGAAAAACTTTACAAGAGAATTTCATGCCAAGTAGTTGAGTCGTTTTAGAACATGCCACCGACAATATGGTGTCGGAGAAATAATGATGACTATCAGTGTTCTTTTGCAATGAATTAAACCAACTGATTGTTTTTAGATACCAAGATTAATTTTATTAAATTAAGGATGATGATTAGAAAAGATTGTTTGATACTACGAGTATATGTAGTATTATGCTTGACTGGAGTGGATTAAATACTACCTACTGTACAACATGATATAGGAATGCAGTTCTGGATGACATGTTCAGTTGAATATGTGGCAGATATCATTATTATATCCACATAGTGATGAACTGAACTAATGCCACTTATTTAATTGTCATGATGGTATATTTCTTTGACGGTAGTGATCTTAGTTAAAGCAAATCAATAAGACTCGAAACATGAATAAAAACACTACATCCTAGTTATAATCTCAGAGGAGACAGACGATAGCGAGCGAAATGAGTCTAAATTATTTACAAACTAAACAATAATACTCATTTCAGAAATATTTTGTTGTTGAATCATTTCCGGGAAGTGCAGAAATAGAATATTTCATAATACAACGGTGACAGGTCAGTTAAGAATAAAGAGATCATTCCCAATTTTTAAAAAATCGTTTTTTATTCTATTTCATAATATTGTTTTGAACCTTTGTGGTTGAAAGAAGTGGGGGGGGGGGGGGGTAGTTTCTTGCACTCAAAAAATGAAGGTATCCAATTTTTGAATTTTCTATTTATTTATTTGTGTCCCAAGCATAATAAAAATAACCTTATTACTTTTAACCAATTTAGTGTTTTGTTTACATTGTTTCTATTTTATTTTATTTTAGGAAATGGATATGCTTGGTTGTCCGAAACCGGTAGTATTTATTCTTCACAATATTCTCTCAGCCAAACTAAGTCGTAGGGGCCTAGTTGCCTGACACAATAAATGCATGACACGAAGCAAAATGTGATAGATCTTTTGATCCTAAATATTTGTGATTAATCAGCTATGAATTTAATATTTGGTACTGTTGGCTTTGACAATATTATTGTATTCATTAGATGTGTTTTTTCCATAAACGAGAAAATTACGTACTACAACATACTTTCAGAAAAACCTGACTTAATGCATAATACATAATTATAATATAACTTATTCTCTATAGGTATTCAAGGCATATACAAAGAATAACGCTTCTTTCTTGTTGAACAGTTATTCGTAATCCTAATGTAAACATAACTCATTCGTACATTAGACATTATAAATTCAAACACTGCCTAGACAATGAATACACAGAAATCTATGTAACTTGAATATCTATGTATATCTAAAAATGTATTACTACACTTCACATTTAAGTGGTAGGCGTAAATTTTAAATAATTTTACTTACCTAGGTATATTTTAAATTTGACAGTTGAAACTCTGTGTATTCTTCCGTGATTAGGCTACCATCAGTTTGACAAAAATCCTACCAGTATATGTAGGTTTTTAAATGTTTCCATATTGCGATGAATTGTGTAGAATTTTTTAAGAAATAATTCATTTAATGATTGGGTTTCTGTGGCATAGTTTTAATGACATTCCATATTGCGATGAATTGTGTGTATTTTTTTTTTAATTAACTCACTTAATGATGGCAATTGGGTTTCTGTTGCATAGTTTTAATGACATTCCTTATAGATGGCTGTTAGGAATGATTGAGAAACTCATAAAAAGTACCCAAATGATCTGTTTTATTTAACTATAGTTTGACGAAAAGCGTTGGGATTGATTATCTCCAGGTTTACTGGCTGTCTATTCATGCATAAACTAGAATCTAAAAGTACTATATTCTTTATATCACTAGTTTATCATTAGAAAGTGAATGCAGTTAAACATTTGTTAGTCTCTCTGTTGTCTCCATTCTAATATGCTGTTGATTAGGTGTGCCCGTTTCTGTTTTTCCTTTTTCTTTAAGTAGGTACTTTATAGTTTTTAGATCGTCCTGATTTTGTTGGGTAAAAATTTTAAGAAATTTACTTTATTAAAACAAAATGCCTCCATTATTGAAAGTATGTATGTATATACTAGCATTTAAATCAATTATGTATAGTTATTCAATTATCCTTTTGAATTAGTTAGGTGGCTTAGTCAAAATTTAGTTACAAGAATGATTGAGGCGCCAAACTTTGTAAAAAAACTTAGTTGACCTTATAGGCTTCAAAAGTTGCAGTATGCACCATCATTTTTTCCTTTAGATGTAGATATTTTGGCTATAGATATTGCAAAAAGTACATTGTTTTAAAAAAAATAATTCAATAGATTGAATTCTATTTGAAAAAGTTGAATCATAATTTATAATTCAAGTCTTCTAATCATGTTTTCATATTTTTGTCGAATAAAACTAAATTGTTTATTCTTCAAATTATCTGTAACAGCTGGAAACTAAATAAAATATAATTTACTATGTATTTAGAAACGATTTGATGTTCTCAATAATTTAATGAGATATTGTTGGATGATAGTCTATTTATATAAATATAGATGGTATTCTAGTTTAAGGTACCCTTTGCTAAATTTAAAAATAAGCTATTTTAATGAAAATCCATTTATGTGCGATTTCATATATGTAGTTAAGTACTTGAAATGATATTATTAAAATTATTTGACACTTTTCTCTTTTAAAAAAAAATATTTAAGAAAATATTGATGTTTGTTAATTTACATTATTAATTAAAGTTGATATATTTCAGTGAAACTACAGAGTAAAAAAATCTTTTTGATCTATGATTTTAATCTATGATTTTAAATCACAGCTTTTAACTCTGTGGTTTATCTAAATTATATCGACTTTTAATTTATAGTGTAAATTAACAAACATTACAATTTTATTATTAAAATCCAACGTTTATATTTTTTAAAAGAGATGTTAAATAAATGGATTTTCAATATATGGCTTAATTTTAAGTAGGTATAGCAAACGATACCTTAAACAAATCTAAAAATTGGAATATCAATCCATCTATGTCCACACCGAAAAAATTTCCGGCTGACAAAAAAATATAAAAATATCATGAATTACATAACATGTATAATATACATATGTTATAAAAGTTCCAGAAAAGCAATAACAAGTAGGTGTATGTAAATTAAATATGGTTTTCTTCCTTTTGAATGATTTCTCTTCTCACAACCATCAGTCTCTCCAGTGCAGCTTCCATTCTATTGACAGTAAATAGTGGCAACTCTGCATTCAAAAAAGATCTACTGAATCAAAGTTAAGATTTTGATTCTCTCAACGAGATTCCAATCGATTGAAAAGTTAAAAGTCACACAAATCAACATAAACATAACCCACTTAACGTTCGACCAGACTTAGACCACAGCGTTTATTATGAATGCCACGGATCTATCTCTGTGTCAGGCGGACATTTTTTCGGTGTGGAGTGGACTATAAATAGAATACTATCATTAAATTGTTGAGAACACCAAATCGTTTTTAATTAATAAAATATGTATAATTTATTCAGTTTCATGCTGTTACAGATAAATTGAAATATAAGTAATATTATTTGTTTAGCAAAATAGTCTATGTATTTTTCAGGGTGGCCACCAATTAGTCATGAAAAAATTCACGTATATCCAACAGCGTATGTTTTAACCAATTAATAAAGATTGTATAACAATTGGTTAATATACACGTTTTGTATGACATGTTTTTAGCCACAGAAATCTGTAAATTACAAAATAGATGAGGTCAAATGTTTAGGTTTTCTATTTTTCGCGTGCATATGCAAGAAGCTCGGCAGCTTGTTTCTCAGCTTCATTCATCCTTTTCTTCCCCTGAGATTTGATGTAGTCTTTGGACTGTTCCGATTAATTATAATTAAATTCACTTGAGTTACTGTCACCGAAGTCGTTGCACATCTCAGCCAATTTATACTTTTGACTACGTGACATTTTTAACAGTTATGTAGTTGAAAATTTACGTATATAAAATTACAAATTTACGTATTTAGGTCAAAATTCACGTATATTTGATCTTTTTTACAAATTCGCGTATATACGCGAATTTCACGTATAGGTGGCCACCCAGATTTTTACGAGCAGTCAACCTGAAAATATGAAAACATGAATTAGAAGTCTATAATTATTATATATCGTTCAACTTTTCCAATAGAATTCGATAAATTGAATTATTTTTTGAAAAATGTACTTTTGTTATTTTCTTCATATCTATGGCCAGAGCAACTGAATCTAAAAGTAACCAATGATAGTGCATGTGCAGTTTGGTACTCTTATCATTCTTGTAACTAAATAGCATTTTTTTCTAATTAAGCCACTTAATTAAGCGTCATGATCTTTAACAGATTCATTTTTTGGTTTAATTTTTTACATTTGATGAGTTTATGTTTGGTTTTAACAAAGTTTAAATACTTATTTTCTAATTTAGTTTACAACCATACAAACCAATATATGTATATATATTATTTTAAAAATGATATTTAATCGTGATTAACATTTGCTAATTATATTTGCTCATGCAAACCATTTTAAAACTAGCTATAAACTCACTCAGATGGTAAGAATTATTGTGTCCCAAACTCCCAACTGTGTTTGTCCATCCTAAAAAGTATAATTACCAAATAACAGTGGCAATATCTAATTGAATTCAGAGATATGAATATTATATATAAAAAAATAATTTTTCAAATCTGGTCATTTGTTTATTTTTAATTCATATCTTTGCTGCTTAGAGTCTCGTCGCTAGATTGTTCATTTTCTTATTGTTGTCTTGTATTGTTTTATATATTTTTATATCTATATTGTCTATTTAGACTTTCAATAATTATACTTTCTTAACGTCTATCTGTATCATTCTTATTTTTTCTGTATTAATTTTCTTTGACCATGTTTTTATATATGTACCTATACATTGTCTATCATTAATTTTCTTCTTTTGTGTACCTACAATAATGTGATTTCATCTAACATAGATCGGATTCCTAGTAACTTATACGGCTAACATTTTTGCTAAATTTGAAACGACATATACCTTTGATAAATTTATTATAAGCAAAAACGGAAACATTCAGACCTATTTAGGTTTTTGTATAACATTTGTGTAGGTTGTTTACTAAAAAATGTTTAACACAGAAGGTCTCTGGAATACCTAATGAAAAACGATCTATTAACTTAAACTAGAAAATATTGACAATTCAGTATGATATAATCTATGTTAAACCGTTTCCTGATAATTCTTAGTTTTGTTCACATAGAAGATTTTACTCATCAATGTGAGTAAATGTACCTAGTTTTATGACCTTTTCTAGAGCTTGCTGTTTCTTTTTTTAAATTTACAGAAAATGTCATTTCGTTCATTGTTTTAGAATTTGCTTCAGTTCTGTAAAAAAAGAGTAACCTACTTAATTTGTAGTCTCAACAAATGAATTTAGGTGTGGATAGAAAAAGAAATTTCGATTCTTCACTTTAGAGCTAGGTTTACAATTTTGTTTAATTGGTGATACCGTTCTTTGACATACAGAAAGATATGTGCTAGGGGTGTACATCTCCCAATCGTTAAAAGTTTATCAACTGAAATAAATGAATTTAGACTAATGGTTAGAAACTAACTAGTATATCCATAAAAATATAAACATCGTTGAATAAAACTTTTACATATTTATAACAATTATCAGTTAATGCAGAATTTATGTAAAGAAAAGGAGTAAAATCTAATATGCGCATATCTTAGTTCCTATTAGATAGAATCAAAGAACATACGATTAGGATAAAATTGAAAAAAATAAATGTTATTTATTTGATATGTTTTCTTAGAAAAGAGTAAATACTAAGTGATATGCTGTAATTTAGAAACAAAATATGATAGAACTTTACTAAACTAATTTATTTTCTAAATTAATGATTGTCATTTCCAAAGGGAATATGCTAGTATCAGTTTTCATTTTCCCATTTGAAAGAACATTTTCTAAAAAATACCATCACTTTAAAATTATTGTTTATCTCGATGATAAATTAACTTACATTAGAGGTGCTAAATATAGACAATTTGATTTATCTAAAATAAATAGTATATTTATGGTTACTGGTTAGTATTTCTGGTTTTTAAAATAAATTCCAATTACAAATTTGTCTATTACTTGTTATTTGACAAATATGTAACAATTCTGACCAACTCCTGTATTGCAACCGGAGTAAATAGGGTTTTCTAGCATCTCACAGATACTTACGTTGAGATGGGTCTAGGTTTATTAGTTGTTCTAAAGTATTGCCTCTTCTTCAAAACATAGTTATACTAGAAGGATCCTGTTTATTTCAATCACCATTCATTGCTAAAATAATAAGCTATTCCTCCCTAAAAAAGTAGACAGTTCTTAAACTTAATCTATGTATGGATGGATTTTTAAAAAAATACTATCGTCCTATGGATAAAATTGCATACTTACAAATTTTAAATAGTATTTTATTGTTTGTTGCCCTTTGGTTAGAAGGCTTTGTTAGCACTGATATCCAAACAAAAAAAATATATTAATATTAATTAACTAATTGTCCAGTCTATTCCAAAATTTCTGGCCCAGATGGCTGTATTTCAGTGAAATACAGCCATCTCCAATTTGGAGCATAAAATTACAATATTTGGATTTGGAGCACAACAATTACTGAACTATTTGCTAATTATAAAACTAGTATAGTAAATTAACTTATTTATGTTATTATTGTTTAGTAATAATTAATAGTTGAGCTTTTATTTCATTATTTTATATACACTGTTAGCCAGAATAAATGGAAATATTGCCTGCTTAGTGCAACATAAACTGTACCATTCTTTGCAAATAC
>JAUYWI010124304.1:0-20932 GCA_034780595.1 Parotoplana pacifica | reverse complement strand
AAAAGTAGTACCTAACCCGAAATATATCAAGACAACATTTTAGCGAGAAAATAATTATAGATTTGAATTCTGCATATATATATTAGTCAGTAGTTGTAAAGTCACCGGTGCATACATTCAAAATGTTTGAGTGGGTACTCTATGTAGGTATATTTATTCTATGGTGTTACCCATCCTCCTCTTTCCTAAACAGATTAATTGCTCAAATATAATTTTCTCTTCTTTCTCATGCAAGCAGAGATAAGCTATTGTTGTAATGTAAAATATTGCAAATCATACATTGCTTTTATTGTATTTTTTGGTATTCCTAGTAAACACACATTAATTCTGATATGAGATTGTTTCATCCCAAATTTAGTCTATAGATAACCAAATATCATTAAAATAAACTAATATTTAGACTAAATGCCAAAACTGCAAAACCTACACACTATTGAAAAATCAATAATATTAAATATCTCAGCAACAAAAATAGATATTTACAAAATCTATTTTTTGTTTGAAAGATATTAACGTCAGTAATATAATTCTAAAATATGGCAACCAAATCTATCATAAATACTGAGTAAATGTGAAAAATCAATAATAGTTGGCGCTACTATATATGTAGGTCAAATTCGAGCAGACCAAATTAACAAAATCGTCCCTTAGACGTATGGACAAACAAACTAATTATCTTATAGCAACCAGGCCTTTTTCGTTGTTCTGAGTAGAAAAAAATGATTACCTAAAAACGTATGTATATTGAATGTACTGCCTCACTATGAAAAGCTCCTACAATACGATGATTTTTGCATATGTTGCCTAAACCTCTTATTAAAATTGGTTGCGTAGTTTTGAAGCTATGAGCTTCAGAAGTTAACTTTTCAGCCTAAAAACGCCCTAATTATTACATAATAACCCTTCCGGGCTATTGATAACAAATCAGTTTGTTAAATATAATTTGAATAAAAATAATAATTAAATTATGATTTTTTTATAGAGAGAAACTATTCAATTTTGCACGCTAAACTAATTATAAATATTTTACCTAATTATTTTTACCAGGGCAAGGTAAAGCAATAACAGTGTACAAAACCTGTTATTATTTTAAAGTTTAAAATCTATATCACAAATTTCCCCTAAGTAACATCAAAGAATCGTTAATAAAAGAAAAGATTTTGATATTTGATAAAATGATTCTGCAATTTTCATCAGTTTTGCTTTAGTCAGGAAGCATAAAAGGCATATTAGATTACCTACTAAATTTAAAAAAGAGAAATGTGTGCGTTCCAAATAATCTTTTTTATCCATAGATTATAAAAACAATTCATTGGACCTCTAAAATATGTAGTAGTATTGCTAAATTGAGTATTCTACCTGTAAGTATCTCAGAACCCATTCTTGTTTTTTCAGGGTCTATGGGGTTTAATAGATTTGCTTCATCACGAGCAAGCGGTCCAATTGCCGCCTGAACGGTGGCTTTGGGTAACCAGGCCATGGGAATGAAAATCTTTTCTTTAAGGTTGAGACCAACTCTTGTAACCACCACAAATGTTGCAGCAATGCGAAAAACTAATCCAATCAAAGCAACACCTAAAACCTATCAAATAATGCACGAATAAAACAATTATTAGTAATATATTTATATAAAATAAAATTTGATACCATAAAATATAAAATTACAAAATAATAATTTATCTATAGGTTCCAATAATAAATATTACATTTTTCATAGAAAACCTCCAAACAAAAAAGCATTTAATTGCAGAATAAAAATTTAATTTATCAATGAAAAACGATTTAAATATCAGCCACAATTACTAGTAACGATATAAATCTCTCACTTTAAGTGTTGATACTCCTTTAAGTTGAGTTAGGTCCACTTCAGCCCCAATTAGACCAAATAGCAAAGGCTCAGCTATCCACCAACATGTATCAAAAATGGGTATCACTGGGTTGTTCTCCTCAATCCAACCGTCCCGTTTTCTCCACCCAAGACCGGCTACGAAAGCAAGCGTAAGACATCCCAAAGCACCTGAAAATGAATCCAAACAGGTTGACTTTATGGTTGTGTTGTTAGTGTCAAGTATAGGATTTTGATAATAATAGCATACCGACACCGTTAGTGCAAAACTAACTAGCCGGTATCTATAAAAATAAATGCCTAGAAATCGTTTACTCTTTACTTTTTTCACGCAAAAAATATTATCGCACGTCATAAAATGATTGAAAATAACTTATAATACGCATACATTTTGTATTCTATCGTTTTTTTCTAGATAAAATCACAACACCAGAGAAAAATAACAAGGAATGCATTTCTAACACTATAAAAAAACTTACACTCAAAGAAAAAGACGCCCAGATCGAATTGCAATTGTAACCTGATATACATATAACGTAGAGGCAGACAACACAGTGAAAAGGGACAAGCAACTCAGTTAGTCAAACTGGACACAAACTCATAATTGTATATGTATCAACGTTTACAAAGAAGTAACATGGTATAAGCTCAATAGCCATTTTTAATAATTACAAACTGAATAAACTCAAAAGCTACGGTCAGGTTCTGGTACACCATCTTCTATTCAGGAAATATCTTCAAAAATTCGTAAAGCTACTGACTCTCACATATCCTGACTATAGAATTGAGTCAGACAGTGTTAAACATTTTATGATCGAGTACGCCAAACACCAAAGAACCAAGAAAGATTTCTTTGGGGGTGATAACAATCTCAAATAATACTTTAAAATGGCCAAACATATGGGATTTTGAGAAGCGCCTGACCGCATAAGTGTGACCAAGTCAAAAGAAGACAAAACCTTCCTATCATCCATTACACGTCATACACCCTATTTTTATACTTTTATTTATATTTCGTGAACGATTATTCAAAGTATATAGAACAATAAATCGACATTTTAAATGATTGAATAAACAATGTAAACCAATAAATGCTTTAAGTTTTACAAAAAATATGTCAAGGCTTTTGATATCTGATATCAAAATTTCCTTCTCAGTAATTACTTCTTAAAATCTGTCATATATCGTTATTCTATTATAATTGATCGGTATCCAAAGAAAATACCACATTGTTAAAACGGAAATGCTTTTAATTTGATTAGTCAACTGATCAAAACGTACCTACACAAATATGATCTGAGTGACATTTTTATTGTGACTTGTAAACTTCGGATTATTTTAAATAATAATTTTTTAATAGCCTGCTATTTACTGAAATTGTTTTACCAGCATCAATCTGGAATTCATTACACTCTTGTGCAAAAAAAGTTTATTTTTCATAATTTTCGATTAATATTATTTATTCAACAGTTGTAAAGAAGCTGATTATTCTATCATATAAAACTGATTACATGGCAAACATAAATTTAAACTATTATATTATTATACATATTCTTAACCTGTGCAGAATACTTTAATTTTAAACAACAAATCTGAATTTTAAAAATTGAAAAAATTAAAACTAAACTTTTTTGCACAGTTAATTAACTGTACTGTTTTCAAGTAGAATTCAGCATTTAATCTACTTATTTAAGCCAATAGCAATTGGAGTTAGTTCCAAAGCTCAACGTTGCCAAAATAAGCTTTATATGATCATTGAATGGGCCATTTTAGAACCCTTTAAAAAGTAAAATAGTTTTGACTTCAAATTAAAAACATCTGTTCAGACTTCAATTTACATCGGATTCATAGTAAAATTCGTAAAAATTTAAAATGTGTGGTATATTAAAAAGTTGTAAAAGAAAAAAAATGGATTAAAAAGTTGTAAATGAAATAGTTTTGATAAAAAAGTCTATTAAAATATCGTACAGAAAAAGTTTTACTCAAATAGTGTCGTATACTAAAAATGTCGTATATGAAAGATACATTAGAAAAACCATAGGCAAAAATATAATATAAATTTCAAGTACCTATGTATATTTAATTAATAACAGTTAATAAGTAGAGAGTATGAATAAAATAATAAAACATTGTTATGATAAATCGAGAAATGTGCCTCTTTGAATGACACATTTTGTAATATAATATGATAATCTAATAAAAAATATAATATTCGTAATGGTTTCCATAAAACGCAATAAAATAATTTAACAATTTGAAAGAATGGAATAAAGCTTTAATATTTTATTGAGGATTTTTGCAGACTTCTTTATTATATTTACACTTTTTGTAATATTTAAGACTTTATCGGTACGACTTTGTTAATATACGACTATTTAAAATACGACATTTCCGTATGACTTTTGAGTACAACTTTCTAAGTATAACTAAATTACAAAGTGCTTTTCAATATTTACGATATTTTATTTTGCTGTGCACCCATTTGTCCATTCTAATTAATCAAACAGATGAATTTGAGGCTGCATTGGATATGGAGGTTATGGAGCTATGCACGGAATGGATAGTACAATAAACAAATATACCTATGTTGAAAATTAATTTGTGTATTTCACTGTAACTGATGGACAATACAGATGTTCATAATCATAGTCTAATTTTCATGTATGGCAATGCAATGTCTCTACAACGCAACACAAACAACTGAGGCTTGGATCGAAACCAATGGTATTCATATTCTTCGTGATTGGTCACCTTATTCGCCGGAGCTCAATCCCATCGAAAGATTCTGGAGTGTCATGAAGAAGTTTCGGAAATAATAGGTATAGCTACTAATAAAGAAGCCCTTCTTCGAGTAGTACATGAGCTTTAGACTTTGCAGTATGCCAATCACCTCACCAATTCATTACCATCTAGGCTGTAGAGAGTAGTTCACCAAAATGGTCTCAGGGACTAATATGTACGGTTAACAAACACAGTTCTTAGTTCCATTTAAATTTTCATGTTCTTCTTCTGGCTTTTCCCACATTTAGGTGGGGTCGCCGATGCGGATCATTTTCCTCCACTTTTTGCGATTCATTGCATCCTCCTCTCGGACTCCCACCTGCATTATGTCTTCACGGATGCAGTTTTCCCTTTTTTGGGTCTTCCACGCCTACTTTTCCCCACCTTCATCTTTCTGACTCTTATAAATATATGGCTATTTTAAACATATCAAATACCTAGCAACTAAAAATTTTCATGTTAAATAAATATATTTCACTTGTTGACATATATTCTTATTAATTTAAAATTAGTTGTTTACATGTTGCAAACTCAGTGTTATGCAATATTGTTATCAATAACATTACCGATAGGTCCATTATATAAAGATTCATAATGTTAACCAATAGAAAAATAAATTTGTAAAAATTACTTTTTACTATACAGTTGGTAAGTAGAAAATTGATTCAATGAAAGTTCATATATGGCAACAAGTGGGAGACAACACACCCTAAATTATTTTAACTGATTTACTGTTTGAGCTAACAAAATATTTGACATTCTAGTCTTTAACTTACTTCAAAAGTTTTATAAATTATATTTAACTTACCAGCGCCATGCAACTGAATCTCTTTACTTCCCAATAGTGCTATAATGCCTCCAAATAAAAGGAAAATGGCCCTGAGCATGACAAAGCGTTTATTTTTCTTATTTGGTAAATACCAGAGAACAATACCAAGTACCACTCCATACACAACGCCCCCAAGTGCTTCTAACGGTCCCTTTAAAATGGTTAAAGCTATGGAGGTATCGCCTTTTTTGAATGCACTTCCCAAAGCAATACTATGGCCTGTGATGGCAAGTACATCGTCCATACTTGCTGCTGCAATCACTAAAGTTGGGATGCCTTTCCTCACGCCATAACCTCGTTCTTCAAGCTTTAACATAGAGAGTACAACAACGGCTGGACTTACAGCACCTAAAACAAATCCTAAAACAAATTTAAGAAAACCATGTTAGAAAAACATATTATACTTAATCACTCTGTGGGGTAATGTTAAAAAATTCGGGCCTGTAATCAAATAACGCACCCCCAAAACCATAGATTATTGCCCAAATATATTGCTTACCTAGTTCATTTTTTGAAATAGTTTTAGAAATAAAAAGTATGTTAAGCAATGATGTTTATTAACAATCTAGTTTTCCATTCATTTGAATAAAATTGTAGAAACTACATATAGTATTTTAGCTTAAAATGGTCGAATTATGTATGTATAGGTAGGTAATGTGCATTCGAAAAATAGAATTCATATGTAAATTTATTAAAAACTCATTACAACCTTCATACAAAACAGCCAATGAAATACCCATCTTCTGTTAAAAATTCATTTACACAACTTAAAAAATGTACATAATTCTAAACTAACCGATTTAATATAGTTTGCTTACAAGAAAGTATAGAAATACGTGTATATGTACGTATAGAAATTCGTTTGAATGAATGCAAGCTGCTAGAAATCAAACAAGATTTGTTTCTGGAAAATGTATTGCCCTCAAAAGTAGCTTAACAAGCTAGACGATTAATAGAAGTTAGCGGGCTTGCAGAACAAGGCGATTATATTAAACCTGTTAATTAAATGTAAGTAGTTCACTTGTGTGCTTTTCTTTCATCATTTTTAAAGCTAAAGAATCATTCAATGAAATTATTAATACAGAATGTTTAGATAGATAGTTCGCATAACCCACCGACTGGCAAGTAAATGAATACTAATAGAAGAGGTTGCAAAACCTACTAACGATTTCTATATGGCTAGTTGCTGACATATTATACTACTTAAACGTAACATATTTTTTAGAAGCAATAATAGTATTTAAACATTGAATCGTCTTTTTCACAGTCAATTATTCCTGTGATAGCTAGTGACACATGGACTGAAATTTGGTATACAAGGTTACGAAGTTTATCAAGAAAAAGCAATAAGGCACCGAGCTAGGCGAGTCGATGTCATCATCAGGTCTAAATATTGAACATTGTAATTTCAAATTTGATAGATAGAACCACTAGTGAACAGAAAACATAAATTTAAAAGAATTTTCCAAAATTCTATTGATCACCGATTTTATCGATATTTCATTGACCAACAGAAGCATTCTAGAATGTTCAATGTTGGAATATATTTTCATGGAATCATTAGTTGAGCAGTTGAATCAATAGTACCTATCATTTAAACTAATATATGGTCCAACAATTGAAATGATCAAAATATTGATTTTTATGTGACGCCTTCAACCAATCTTCTAGTACAATAATTTATAATGATTCCATAAAAATATACTCCAAATTTGGTCTATAAAAAGTCGATAAAATCGGTAATCAATAGAATTTTGGTAAATGTTTCAAAGTTGTGTTTACTATTTACTAATGGTCCTATCTAAAAAAATGAATATAGAATGTTGAATTTTTGAACCTGATAAATTTATAAGGTACTGGTATCTATTTGTCTACCAAAATTTCAGCCCAATCGGAAAAGTATATTTTGTTTTGTTAGGGGAGTTAAGTCCCTTCTCCCGGTGACCACGAGTTAGTTTTTAGGTTCCCACTTCAAGATAAGTCAAAGTATATAACCAAATATATTAATAAACTGTTATCACTACCGGCCGTTTTGTATAGACAAATAGAATAATTTGTTAAGCCACTTTGATTCACAACCATACAGTGTGAACAAGAGCTACAAACAAATTGTGTGGTGTCATAAAATATGAAACACTCATATTGTGGAATTATCTCTCTGATATAAATATATATTATTGTTTTAGTTTTCAATTTACAATTCAATTTTTTCACTAGAACTAATATTACTAAAATAGTTCATATTCTGGTAGAATGTGGTGTAACAATTTGACAACTATTACAAAATCTATGTACTACATAGAAATCTCTTGTCGATATCGGACAGTAGATATACCTACCTAATATCACATGGAAAACAAGAAATAAAAGTACAATTAAATTATAACTACAGGATATTGTAAATTAATTAATAGAAGGTTTTTGATTAAGCCATCGAAACATAAAATTATAAATGGGAAATATATATATGAAAATTTTAGACTGTCCTGCCTAAAAGTATATAAATATTTTGTCTTTCATTACTTTAAAAGATATTCACTGAGCAAATAGAACACACAAAACTGGAGATAGCAATATAATATTTCCGTTTGTAACATGATAAGGATAAAAGAATAAACGCAAATTTTATTTTAATAAAACCTACAGGTCTATATAATATCATTTTAAAAATATTAAACAGGGAAACTAACGAAAATAACTTAAAATAGTAAAATATTAAATAATTTCGGAAGATAAAATACAGAAAAGTTCAATGTCAGATGTATGAGAATATAAAAGACATCGAAATTCTTCAGCTAAAATACTGACAACATATCAACAAACACGTATGCTGAATTTAAACAACTTAAAAGTAGCTTCCAGTTAACAAAAACAAACCTCAAATTAAATATTACACAATTTTGTGTAATAAAGACAAGCTTAGTCGTTTTAAAGCTTAGGTTACAAAGCAAACTTAAGCGGAATGATCGAAGATATTAGACTAATTTTAGTTATTTCTATTTGAAATTCGATAAAATCAACTAAAAATCAATAATGAATTGTAGGTATCTACATTTTGAAGTGTTTATTTTTATATTTACATTTCTTGGGTGCTAAATTTTATATTTCAAATTTTAAGTGAATCAAACAAAGTTAATTGCCGTACCTTCTCCTTAACAATTAATTCTTGGAAATAATAGTCACACAAAAAAGATACTACAACTGTTATTGTTTTTAATTACCTAGTATGGATGTTATCGAATACATTATATAAAATCTGCTATTAGCTATTCGATTTTTATGGCCGTCAGTAAATTTTTTTCTAAATAACTCAGAGAGTCTACTATTTCTAATGCCTTCCTAAATCTAAATCTCAAATTTGGATTTCAGAGTCATTTAAGTGATTTTGGCCACAATATCGATTATTTTGCTAAAAAAATCGATATTCAATAATTCTTTTCAAAAAATATTTATGGATTTGTGTTACTAAGTTCCTAGGGGAACTAGTCACCAAATTTGAATACCTAAATCGGACAAATGTTTTTAGCCCTTAACGAAAAGTTTACGTTTTTAAACTAATAGCCAATTGTCAAAATTTTTAAGTACAGTTTCATCATAAGTTTTCTATTTACCAATAGATAATTTCTTAAAAACAAAGATTTCAATTAGAACTTTGAATACGAATTTTCTATAAACAAATAGTTAATACAAATTTTCAGTTGAAATTATTTTTCTTTAAATAATTTTCGGAATCACGGTAAAATTATTCTCGACAGTTTCTTTTAAAGTTTCAATGAAAAGTAAATAATTTCTAAAATCAGGTAAGCCTTCATGCCTACATTAAGTGTAGATGAGGTCCGTCATTCATTTTATAAAACCATAGAATTTTTAACTACCAATTTTATTGCTGAAAAATATGTGCATGTATTGAAGTTCCATTTCCCATTTATTCTATAGTTTTTATTTAAAAAAAATTTAAGTCATCGATATTTCGTATAACTACTGTTAACCTACTCGTACATAGTTAGCAGTATAGGTATATCCCTATGTTGCTAACTAGAAATAACTCAGTTAGAGTGATAATGTAAAATTTATGCATCTATACATACATTTTGTCTTATACTTTACATAGCTGTTATCCAAATAACCAATAAGCGTGAAATTCCACAAGCTAAAATAATAATTGAAAATGCCAAAGACTAATGCACGTTGATAATTACCTATCTAGTTTGTGGTTTTTAACCAAATCTCAAGAAACAAACAGCTTATGATACTTCTTTCAACATGTCGTCGAAATATTAAAAGAATGTCAACTTATATTTCTTGATGTTTAGAGCTGTTTATAAATTAAAATTTAAGAACCAAACGCGGTCTAATTCTGCTCTTCGATTATTACCTAGAATTGAAGAATGCATACCTAATCAGTAAAAACTTTTTTGTGTTTTCATATTTGATTTAAAAAGAAACAATTATATTTGTCCAAATAAAGCAACTATCTACCTAATTTTACCCTCATAAACATTCTAGTATTATATAATAAGGAAATCCATTGAATGGTGTCGTCAGATATAGGCAAACTATAGAAATCTCGCTTGTATTTAATTCAATATAAGCTGCTATTAGGTTATCAATTATATTTTAAACACAAAGAGTAAACCAGGTATAATTATGATTCTATTGTATACATTTTGCTAGATGTATGAAATTTTAATGTTCAAATTGATTTATAGTAGTGCAATAAACCTAAAAATTCTCTTGTTTGCATGTGAAATAGATTTACAAAAGTCGGTCATATTTGCTCAATTTTACTAAGAGTCCAGGCACATAATCAATTTATATAAAAAAAGATAAAAATATCGAATTATTGATCTGTCAGATGATTAATGTCAATTATTGATTTTTGTCCTGTATATAGTACTGTTTTTAGTTGAGGATACTATTTAAAAATACAATATATTATTTTATCTTCAAATTCATCTTTATATTTATAAACCAAGATATGTCAAAAATTAATCATATTCTATATATTTAGATAAAAGGTAAATTTTAATTTCCTAATAAAATATGAATCGTTCATTGGAATTCTTTCATATTTGGCACATCTATCTAACTAGATATTGGGAAGAGTGACGGTTGTATACACATAAAACCGCTGAGGGTCCTAAGTCCTGCACCTAAAAATGTCTTATTATTTTTTGCATTTTAATAACTTTACATTTTTCATTTCTAATCGGATTGTTTCATGACCTTTGATTTTAGGATTTCGGTAAACTAGATAGTACTTTCAATCGCCAAGCTTGAATGATGAAATTATCATGCTTCAGCTTGCATGTAGAACAAAATACCCATGATTACATAGTTTTGCTTTGATCTTAAAAATATGTTATTTTTATGTTGGAGCCATATAATTTTTCACATCTTTTAGTTAGATTATATTCATTTTTATGATGTTAGTAGTTTCGAATGCTTAACAGATTTTATTTTTGTATGTTTGCTGCAGTAAAGATTGCATTCTATGTGTTCTTTATCTGATATTTTATTTATGTACCAAGTAAAAAAAATCTATAGCTTTATCCAAAGTCAAAAATGGAGGTGTACTGAATTTGGGACCAGACTCTGCCAAGGCATTAAAAATCCATTTTTCTGAAATTCAATTTTAGGACAAGAGTAATCATTCCAAAACCACTATAGATGAACTAGAAACTAATGGTATTAACGATTTTAAATCAAATAAATCAGTCACATGTGAAAAATGCACGTTTTAAAAAATTCAATTTTTACGTAACTGCCCCAGTATGCTGGCTTCGTAGATCAGCAACCATAAAAGCGAAGCATCCATGTCACATACCTTTCTAATTTTAAATCTCAAATTTGAGTAAGACAGGGTATTTCATTTGGGCAAAAAAATATCGATTTTTTTGTCCCCAAAAAACGATAAGTATCTAGTGGACCTACAGACCAAATTTGAAGCAAATCGGACAAACTTTGATTTTTGACTTGATGATGTCAGCACCTATTTTGGCCCCTTATCGATTTTTTTCCAAATAAATCTGTCAAGGTATCTGCGTACCAAATTTCATCCATAGGAAGTTTTAAATTCTAGGGGCATCTGGACCCCCCTCGGGGACAACGAGAGACTATAACTGGAATCATGTATATCTTTATTTGCTCTACATCCAAGCTGAAGCAAGATGATCAGTTATGTTTCATTATTGAATGTAACTACTAATTATAGTCCACCAAAAGACAAAAACCGTAATAAAAGAAGACTCGAAAATCAATGAATATATGTATAAAAAATTAATGAAGATGTAACCTTTCAAGGGTTAAATAAATCTCATGTAAAAGACACGTTTAGTCCTCAGCTGTTGTGCCAAAAATGTGCCTTTCTGAATCGATTCCTCAATAACAATTAGACTATATGTTGCTATTCCCATCAATAATTATAATATTAATATACCTTACATAAGAGGCATACAAAAATTTGACATGCCTATTGTTACTCTTTTATACATAGTAAATTCTGATAATTCCTTTTGTTTTCACATGAATTCCTATTTATTAATAGCATTAATATTGACTACTAATTAATACAAAGAACGCATCCTAAACTATTGATTTACATTACAATTAAAATTTAGTCTTCAAATCACCTTCACTGTGTTTTATAGTTACAAAACATTCCAAATAAGTAATGTTATTCTTACAAACTTGTTTTTGTCTATTCTGAGTAAAATAGGGCTAAAATTCATAAAGAAATTAGGTAAACACGCACAGTATTTAATTTGAACAACATCAGAGGATAATTATATTCTCCCGGCCTCACTGCGCTATATACGTCGACTTTTAGCATAACATAAAGAAATCTAATTATAAATTGACACCGTACTTACTATACCCATATTGTCGTCATTCATTCTTAAAAGTTAACAAAAACAATAATAACAAGAAGAACATTTTATAAAACTTACTCATTCAATATAAATAAGAAATTCTTTTATGACTGAACAATTTTCACGATACCTAATTACAACCCGAAACTACAACTACATATCTAACAATCATATGTATGTACAGATAATATAAAACTTTATTTTATAATACCCTACATCACAAACCAATATCGTTGTTTTGCCACATTTTTTAGATCTTTATTGTCGCAAGCTTAGCTCAATCTATGTACCCAGAATAATTTGTTTAGGATTCGCTCGACTGGCTGAACTAAGACGTACAGAGATTGATTAGCTATTGATTATCGGCTAAATCACCAACCCATCGACATAATAACTTGTGATTTGGTCCACATGCCTCATATTATAATTGCTTTACTCACTGGATAAAATGACGTGCCTTCAGTCCTTTTCTAACTGTCTATTTATGTTTGAGCACTCAATAACTTAGAACTAATCTAACTAATTCAACAAACTACTATGTAATAGAAAAATGGAATTTAGCTCGTTAGACAGTTACTCTAAATTATCGAAATTCGTAATTTCATATTAATTTAGATAAACTAATACATCAAATGCACACTTAAGTATCCAGCAATAGGTCTACTAGGCTGCTATAAGACCTACCTCGGTAAATAAATATATAGCTACTTGGGTTGTCTATGTGGTTCCATTTGAAACAATTAATTAATAGTTTCTTGGCAGATTACAGAAAGGGTGGTTATAGTGGTTTTGCTTGAATAACAATTACAGAAAAGTGCATATTTTTTTGGATAATATGGATCAAAGGAAGTCAGTCATTTCTTTATTCAGCAAAGAAATCATTGTTGAGTTACGTACTTGTCAAATTGTAGGATAAGTATTAATTACTCTTGTTCGTTTAATTTTGCAAATAGAAAAATAAATCATAATTTCTATCTATCTATCAAGCTAGAAAGGTTAAAATTCTATCTAAACGAATTATTAGTTGAACATCCAAGAACACTACCGTTATCAATAACAAAAGTATAAAGTACCTTTGTGGACGACATACAATAAATTTACCGTAATTTTTATGGTTCCGCTGAAAAAATGAAGCTTGGTTAAAATTGGTAAAATCCACATTTTACAAAAAGTAAAAAAATGATTAATTGATTAATACATATTGTAACTTGAAAAACGTATTGAAAATATTTTTTTAAATTCCAGAGAGAAATATTCCTTGGCAGATGCCTATTTAGAATTAATTAACAGTGAGTCTTATTTGTCACGTTTGCTAAACTTTCATATTTTTGTTACAATTTTACAGACTTGATAACACTTAAAAACCGTCATACCATGACTAGGTAAATAAGCATCAACCTGGTTTTAACTCAATCTCCGTCACTGACTAGAAATTTTTACTGTTCTAAATCCTATTTTAGACTTAATGATTTCGACTAACCTTTATTTTGTTTTCAAATTAATTCTGGGCACATTCTTACTAATTTTAATAATTAATAAAAATTGTTTTCATCCTCTATGCTGTTTCTGAACTAAAGATACAAAAAGAGCATTTTGATTAAAACTTGAATGACCTATAGTCGAATCTGTCTAACTTAATTAAAAATACTTCAAGATTGAAGCTAATAAATGTGACCGGAATCTTATTTGATGAGTTGAACAATTCTTGCGATATATATTGTAGGTATATCATCATGCTTAATATACCCCTAGATCGATATTTTATCGGTGCTTATGTATTCCTGACCAATTTCAGGATAAGAATAAAACCTGCAGCCAATGGTTTGATGAGCCACAGACTGTGCTAAGGTAGAAAAATTAATCCCATTTTAACAGTTTCAGAAATTGTTCATTGTTTTTCTATTTCCGCAACTAACAGTTCACATTAACTATGGTACTTACTAGACTAGATCCCCGAACAGCTTCGCTAGCAAAATTTAATAATTTAAATAGTTTAAAAAAATATTCCTGAGCTTAATTAAATCAAGTTGGAAAGTGGTCAAGTACGTTTCCATAAGTAGTTTGTCTCAAAATAATTTTAGTGAACAAAAGACATATTATATTATCTAAATTTCTATTTCTTGATAATTATTAATTATGGTGATGTAATAAATGTGCAATTTCATTTTACAATTATGTACTTATTTCCCTTGTTAACCTGATCATAGCAACAATATGTTGCCGCCTACTGAATCATAACTTTCTGATATTGACTGTGCTTTGTGTATAGATCATAATATTTCTAATCGCTTGAGTTGTTAAGTTCGGTACAATGGCTGATATTAATTTCTGGCTGAACTACATATGTCAAACGCAACATATAATCGCCATAAAAATTAAGTTTTTTAAAGTAGATTATTTGCCCGCTATTATAAGGATTAAATATGTTTTAAAATGGGGCCTCCATAGCGTTACAAAGGACACCGAGATAGCATCTATTTATAAATAAACAGAGGGGTGCATATTATTAAATAAAATAAAAGAACCATATTTTACATTTTTCGGATAGTTCTATTAGCATTTTATCTTTCTTCGAGTTTGAAATAAAATGGTCAAAAAATACCTTTTTGATTTATGCAATTGATTATTCTCATTAGTTTTTCTTTAAGATACACAGTATACAGAAGTAAATGTTTCAAGCAGGTTAGTTCCTTTTTATGTTGGTTTGTGTATGTGTTTATGTTTGTGTGTATGTATGTATGTATGTATGTATATGTAGGTATTTCCCACTAAAATATTATTTATTTATTTAAATGCACAAAGATTTTTGTTTTATTCAAAATAAATTAAAAAAGTGAAACAAAATATTTTGTATAAAAAGTGTTGTGCATATAATATATCAAAAAATTCTATTGTTGAAATTACTTGAAGTCTATATTATAATTCTTTTACGTTTTATAAATGTTTTCTTCAGTAGGTACAACATGGTAAAAATTCACACAGGTACAAGTATTTTGCGTAAATCATTTTATATATATCATAATATAATCATAATATATGTATATATCATTCTCTTGTTTTATTTAAGAAATGCCAACGATGACTATCACAGAGTTAGTTTTATTACATATAGGAGTACGTAGAATAAACAATTTTTATTTAAAAAATGGGAAGAGTGATGGTTGTCTTACAGAAAACAAACTGTTTTAAATTTATCACCGAGGGTTCCACACTATATTTACTTATTAACTTTTTGCTATTTTAAAATGTATATTTCTGACTATAAAGTCATTTCGGATTTTGGATGGACTAAATAGAGTGTACTTTCAATCACCAAGTCAGACTATGCTTCAGTTTAGGTATAGTATAACAATAATATAGGTCCATAGTTTGTTAGTTTCTTGAAAATTAATTATTATTTTAAAGTCATATTTATTTTAGATAGAAAGTATTCATTCTCTATAACATTACTTGCTGACTTTATTTATGTTATTTGGTTTGATTGATTGCAGATTAAATTTATCGATATTTAATTAATTTATAGCGAAAAGTATGTGAAGATTTCAACTTCCAATAATATGGAGTGTTTGAAGCTCTATCAGTAAACATAAAGAAAACCTAAGTCCGAATTTTTTTAATTGGTAGGATAGTCTGGAACTATTTTTTGTCTAAAAATAGTACGATCCATTTAACTTCCGTGTCTTACAATTAGGCCGTATAGCTATCTCTATAAGCTAGCTAGCCTTGTCAGAGTATTACAGGACTTTTGAAAATGGGCTAAATTTCGGTCAGTAGATTGAACTCTGCTATGTTAATAACGTGTGCAAATTTCATAGAAGGCAATGCTGTAGTTTTAGAGTTATTAACCCTCAGAGTTAACAATTTTTCTAGAATTATTTCTTCATCACCGATAAATAGTGATGAAATTTGGCACCTGTATTAAGTGTCCGAGGGACTATAAAAATCCGTTTTAGTTTTGCTAATACACCCTACAACCGCCCAGAAATGAGTAATATGTGATAGTAGTATAAAACAAAAGTTTATCGATTTAAGTGAAAATTCAGCATAATGAAAATAATAAAATTAAATGCTGTATCGATGATGTATCGATCATTTTAAAGTTATAAAATAAACGATAAATAAGCGATTTTTGTTACTTTATGGTGCAAGATATTTTTATATAGAAAATGTCAATGGTTTTTTAATTATCTAAAAAAATAGATTTTCTACTAAAGTAATCATCTATTTAATTAAAATATATGAATTAAAGCTCAAAGGACAGAATATTATAGAACTACGATTAATATTGTACTTAACTCATTTCTCTACTTAATAGAAAAACCTAGGAATGTTTATGTTAATTAAAAAATATTTCATAACTTACATTGATGCCTAGTTTTTCCCAATCTATTACTATATTATACATTAAGTTTTCGACCTTGTTAGATCTAAAATCTTTAAAAATGTACTGAAATACCGAGTTACTTAATAATGTCTATTTAGCGCCACTAACCTAAATACCATAGCTAACCATATTTAATTTAATTTATTTTAAGAGTTTTGAAATTTGTTTTGAGAGAGCTAACCATCTTTAGGAGCTTTTTGATCAATCTCAATAGGATTGTTTTAGTAAGAAACTGATACTGGAATTTGATATACTTTTAACCTTTCATAGATATCAGTCTCCAAAACATGAAACTCAGGAAGGTGGAACATGTTCCAAAATTGCTTAATACATTTTTTTAATAATTTCAAATTTATTCTAATATTGTTGTAACTTTCACAACTGCAATAAATTTAATTGGCATGTCATTGGAATGTCTTCATGTTCATATTTATTCGTTATTATAGTTTACCGACGTCTGAAATTAAATCGGAACCCTAGGTATCGATGTCTTAAAAATAAATATCTACTGACTAGTTTGTTACAAAAATTGATAAAACATAATAAATAGGCCAGTTTTAATTATCATTTTAATGAAATAGGTAAAAAAAAACTATTTTTTAGCACGCAATCTCAATAAATATTGAACGCGCTACAAATATTTGTTGAAAAAAACTGTTAAGAATTTATTCAATGATTATTGAATAGGGCGTCTACCTTAGTGATTCGGGGACTTAAGGGCTTTAGCTGCTATCAAACGATCCTAAAATACAAAAATGAGTTCTAGAGCCAACATAGGCGTACAGCACGAAACCAAATTAGACATCTGTGAAGTATCATTCACTAAAATCAAACCACTAACAGGGCTTTGGCCCTGACAGACGCTCTTAAAGGGCGTCCAAAAAGATCGCATGAAAGGCTCTAGACCCCAAATAAGCGCTACAGCACAAAACCATTTAGAATGTTACATTAGGATCCACTAACTATTAAACCACCATTTGAGGGCACAATCAATAGGAAGTTTCATGGGATTTTATAAACATTTTAATATTTTTATAACTCAATAAAATTGATCAATAGTTTTAAAGTTATAAGCCATATATGACGTCATGGAACGGCTGACTAAGGACCAATATCAATTTAAATGGTAAATTTCCTCATTGGGTACGAAGCGTGTATAATATACCTACAAAACATCATTCAATTGTTTCTTGATAACTTCGACATCCCAGGTATTAAAACAACCAAATATAACCGCACAATTCTTCTTCTTTCATTTAGGCAGGCAAAAGATTGTTTTCATTGTCATAAAATTATGAAACAAGAAAAGCGGAATGTAGATAATTAGTTGGCGCTTTGGTAGGTATAGAAAACTTTAGTTTTGTCTAGTAGCGCCCATTTCTTTTTATTATACATTTGTATTTTATGGTAAATATATTTGATATTTCTAATTGATTTACTTAGGTACATATGCATGTATCATTAAACACTGGTAAGTCTTGTTTCAAAAACATATTTTAGAACCACACTGCTGATTCCCAAATATTAACCGATACAAACATTTTTCATTAGCTTCATTATGTATTTCTTTTATTTAGCAAAAGACAAATTAATCATTTTGTTTCTTTAACTCGAATATCAATAACTTAATACAGGGCTGGAAATAAATAACCGATACAAGACTAATTTTCTATAAAATTTTTAATTTTAAAACAATTGCTTTACAAGGATTTTTTTTTCAGAATGGTGAGTTTAAATTTGGTATTTATTTCAACAACAAAAATCCGAAAATTTCTTTTAAAATGAGAAAATCTCATTGTCCATTTTTATTGAAATATAGTCTTGTATCGGTTATTTATTTCCAACCCTGTATGTGATAGCTCTAAAAAAAGATCTGGTTACGCATTCTTATTAATAGGAAAGAAGAATCAATAATTGTTTCGCCATTTCCGATGATTACTTGGTGATATCTTTGGGGCTTGGAATGAATGCTAATTTTTAAAGAAATTGGTGTGAGATCCTTACTATGGATTACCCTAGCTCAAACATTAGGTGAGACTATGCTCAATCTCAATCGGGTCGTGACCTGGGCTGGCTGAGATGATCTGAGGACACTGAAACAATTATTTAGAAAATTTTCATTGCGAGACGAGCAGTATGGGTCGAAATTATCCTGTTGGATGGTACAGTCTGGATAGTTATTGGAAGAATATCACTTCTTCTCTTCTCTTCTTCTTAATTCTGGACCGGGGGAGCCCCGGCCGTCCGTCTGCTGCAACAACCTGTTATGATTCTCCCTGCCTTTCTCTGGATCGTCTCAATCTGTTCTCTGGCTGTTTCACTCATAGCCGGCATCCATGCGCCTCCAGCATATTCCATGGCACTGCGTATATAGGTCATATACACTCTTTTCAGGGTGACTTCGCGGGCACCCCAGCCTTTCGAGCTCAGCGCAGCTAGTTGGTTGAGTCTTTTACCAGCTTTTTTCTTAGTACTGTCAGCCTGGGCCCTGAAATGGAGCAGTCTGTCTAGGGTCACTCCTAGAAAGGTGACTTGTTTGCTCGTTTTAATAGTTTCATTGTTGATCCTGATGGGGATATCGCGCTTGGCTTCCTTCGTCCACGTGGTGAACAGAATGCTCTCTGATTTCTCAGCTGCGAGTTTCTGCTTCCAGTCTGTCACCCATGTGCATAGCTCATCCGCAGCCTCTTGACTGTACTTTATGGCTGTCTCCAAATTGCTGTGTTGGGAGGCTATGGCCAAGTCGTCGGCGAACAGATATTTTCCCACCTTGTCTGTCATCTTGTCGTCGATGTCGTTAATCCAGAGGAGCAAAACACTCCCCTGGGGGAGCCCTTTCATAAACCGGTGGAACTTGCACAGCATGAAAAGATCACTTTTTATGGAAGCATTGGTTTAACTGTACATAGTTTACATTTACCATTTCAAAAACTAATTGGTTTATACAAAACCTTGTTTACGTACTGTACTTTGTGTGATTTGATCATTCACTATTTAATTATTTCTAAGTTAGGTACCAAATTTTAAAATGAACATAAGTTTCAAATCGGTACACAGTAAAACAGAACAGTCATTCCTGTTATAATTACATTTCGTATCATAATATTTCTTCAATCTTGAATTTTCAGAAGTTCTGTCTAGCTGACCTAAACTACCTTGTACGTACCTATAATTATTATCAACACTTCTGTTAGGATTACCCATGCTTCTCGTTCCTAAATAAGTTTATATTTCAGATATAATGTTCCGCATATCGATTTGCAAACCGATTGTTTTGAGTTGAGAGCAAGTCTATATTTGATGTAGATTTATCCACTAATATAAGTGCCTCAATTCATGAACGAATTGAAGAGGGTGTTACCCATATGAACTGATAAGTTTGCATGAATTTATAATATGTAACTTCAAAGACAAAAATGTGAAGAATAATATGAAAACTCAGATTTCATCAACCAACTGACGATCATATGAACAAGTTATTTAATTATGTTGGTGAAATGAAAGTTTGTAGGTATGTGACAAAACTATTAGCTGCGACAATATCTTCTGCACTGAAGCGTAAAACTTTCCTTTGTCCAAGTCGATGAGTTGTTGGTGCTGCCATTTTGAAACAAAAATATATTGGGATTATGAAGTCACTGAGTTCTACATAGATGGGTTGTTACTGCCAAACCTATTAGTTATGCTCTGTAGTTGTTATACCTATAATAATAGATAAATATGATACTCAAGCTCCAAGAAATAAAACACAATTGCTTACTCGAATGCAATGAAGCTTTGTCCAGTTAATTAAATGAGGTACGTTTGTTGAAACGTTTGCATTCAGAATACCTAAACTCATTGAAAATGTTTCGAAGTCAAGGATGTCACGATATTTCAATTCTTTAACATCATAAAATGGTTCTTCATTTTTAGTAATCCTAATTAACCGACCAACCTAATTAAATAAGTAAGACGTTTATTAGTGAGAAAAAATAGCGACAATAAGTCGGACATAGATACTATATAATTACTCAGACCTTAAATACAGACCTACGAAAAAAGTTTAACAGCTCTAATAAAAAAGAGTTTTTATGGCGATTAGAATTAGTTCTCGGCGTCTCGAACTGTTTTGGTTTGCGCAGTTCCATGTTGTGTTGTTTATCAGACTTTTTTAGACAGGCATACAATTGATGTTTGGGATCGATTGCGATATTCCGAAAGGTGAGCTTGCACGAGAC